>JAULJZ010172991.1:0-23961 GCA_032270985.1 Heliamphora pulchella
ATCTTTCACCTGCATTAGGGCTAACAAAGTACATTCTTCCAATTGCAAACCCTCTTTGCCTTGGTCTCCATAGTTTGTGAGGCTTGTCCCAAACAAAATGTTGTAGAAATTCTTGGTAGGTAAATGCACATGCAGCATCATTTGAAGCACAATATGCAAAGAAACCAGTTAGAGTCGACTCTTGTTGCTCAGCTCTAGGCACAATTCTGGCCAATGATTCAGCTAGACCAAATAGGACACGATACATTCCCAATAAATGGATCGCCAATCGTACAACTGTTAGAATCTCTTCATGCATAGGATGGCCAAAAACTCGCCAAGCTGCTTTAGGTGGACCAATATACCTCGCATCTAGATATTATTAGATCTCGTCTGTTACGCCCAACAACATAGTTGTCCGATCCTAACCTTTGTAAACATACTTGTGAATATATTTGACGCATCCCATTCCCGCACAAACTTTTACATTGATATGGCAATTGAAGCATCTAAAAAGATATGCATTGTATGGTACAACATCTCTATTATCAACCTCTTGACCCCTCGCAGTATACGGGCAACCAAATCAGGGCGATCAATTGCTTTTTGATATGGCAATAAAGCAGCCGTAATTTCAGGCCAATTTGGATTTTCGGTCATGGTGAGAAAGATATCTGGATAATGATTGTACCGCGTGATAGCCATTGAATCCTGAAAAATTTCAAACATATGTCTGGGATTGCTAAGGAACGATGAAGGCAAAACTACTCATTGACCAACTTCATGAGCCGCCAATTCATCCGGTCCAATATCTGTTAGATTTTGATAAAGTTCTGCATGAATTTTTTGTTGATTATGCTTATAATATGGCAAACGATTTTGTTCAATTGCAGCCCAAGCATCTACAATAAATTCTTGAAATAATTTCCCAGCTCTTAAAATAGAAGAATACTCTGAGAGACGTTGAAACAAACGATAGCCATAAAAATGCATCTGAGTAAGTCTTTCATTCTTATAACACCCATTTATGACATCCCACTGTTTGAAGTCAGAATTCCAACCAAGCTCACCATAGAGGAGCAATAAAACGTAATGCAACGGTAAACAAGCTGGGGCATTCACGAACTCGTATAAGTGCATTATTTCCTCTCAGATGCAACACAATATTTGTAACCCCACTGTGGTCAGTTCCATCTCCAGCTAAAATTACTGCAATCTCATCTATTATTGACAAATTATACCGACGGCGATCAGTGTCTGCACTGTAATGAAGAAAAGCAGGTAAATTTTGATCAGTTAATTCTGATTGATTTAAAATCTTATAAGCCCGAAGAAATTTTTTTGGAAATGGATTAACTTCCAACAAAGTAACCTGAATTGTTTAAAGGACATCTCTTCTCAAATGAGGATTTCTACGACTGCGAGCCTCAATTGCAGAATGAGGGTCGTAAATATACAATTGAGAGTAAACTGCTTCTTGTCCTGGTTGTGGTAGTAATGCGCCCGTTCGGTGATGGCATAGATAGCATGTAATGGTACCCTGGGCTGTTGTGGTACCAACTGTCAGGGAACTAGTGGATATCCAAAGAAAATTGTTGTCCCTATGAAGGCAAACTGTGTCCTAACGTCTCCTCATAGGAGGCAAACTGTCCATATGTGCTCCTAATCCTTTAGGAATCTACTTACCTCGTGTCTCCTGTAGTGTCCGCTCTAAGGTCAAAGCTAATTCCACTAGATCATCATAAACTCAATGTGAATGCCCAGAATCCTCTCTCGATTAGCATCTCTAAGACCATCCTCAAACCTCCAACACCGATGTATCTCATTCAAAACCATCTCATGCACATACCTAGACAATGTTGTGAATCTAGCCTCATACCGGGCTACAGTCAAATCTCTGCGTTAAAGGTCTAATAACTCCCTCCGCATAACAACACGTGTGGTTTCTGAATAGTACTTATTTGAGAATCCAGTAGTGAACGCTGTCCAAGTATTGCCAATGGTGGTTTCAACCCTTTTCCACCAGTGTAGTGCATGACCCCTCAACTGATAAAAGGCAAAAACGACATGCAAATCATCCTATGTAATCTACAATGTCTCAAACGTCCAGGTGATGTGATCCAACCACTCCTCAGCATGCACAGGGCCTAGCTCACCAAGAAACACAAGTGGATGTAGCCTTTGAAACTCTTGCAAGGCTGAAGTGGCTCTAGGCTCCACTGCTGTGGCTCATGAGGTCTCGCTTATCCCTATCATAGTCTATAGTACCCCAACTAAATGCTACAGAATATCAGTTCCTACAACAGGTGCAGCTGGAATTGAATGAGTTGTGCTCTAATTTGGGAACCCTACTACCGCTGGGTCTTCCCCCTGAACTCGTGGCTATGTGGTAGGTCTATCGCCTGGCCCTCGGCCTCAGCCTCGGCCTCTACCTCTACATCGAGCTGATCGTGGAGGCGTAACTCTAAAAGAAGACAAGTAAAAAAAAATCAAGTTAGATTTATTAAGAACTCACACTCTCACCCAGGTGTGACAATTACTTATACTAAGCATGATAAGCAATTAATATACAGCATGTGAGCACAAAACAAGTAAGTTGCAATACATACTGAGATGCACCCATAAGAACTATTACTCAATCCAAGAAACTCTGTTAGACCTCCCATTAAAAATCACGTTGATCAGGCATGTTTCTAATCGAATTTCCAAGTTAGTTACTTCAACGTTTGTAAACTGCGGCATAATATCCCCAAGGTTCAACCCCATATGTAAGTACAAAATATAACAGCTAGCATACGATACACACAAGCATGTGAGCACTTAACAAGTAACGAAATAAGCATATATTCAAACTCACTCCACAAAACCATATAGTAAACCCAGCTGTAGCATAGCCACTTCCCACGGCTATTAGGTATTCGAACCTAGAGTTCTGATACAATGTTCTCAGGCCCCAAAACACACAACTTTGTAAAACAATAAAACTCGTTAAATATATTCTAAGTATCAAATTTTAAGAATTTTCGACAGAGTTTCCCTTTTCTTGGATAATCCAATGGTATAACTATCTCAAAATTAACATATAATAAAAGCAAGTCATATAATATACATAGGATTTGCCTGGATCTCAACAACAAAACCAAAACTCAATTACAGATCGCAAGCCATCTATCCTAACTTCTCATACATACATTTAAACCTTGCAAATAATAACAAACGAATGTATATAAATAACAAGATAAAATATTCAAGTACGTTAATCCTAACTACCACCTATATCCGGTCATACAAAAGAAGGATTTGGTCTTATAGCCTACATTAAAAGAACTAGAACAAAAAGTCATCAAACCAATACTACGACTATATAAATTGATATTCAAACAGTTCTCAGAAGAAACTCCAAAAGTAAAATTAATCATGAGGTACACTGGAATGTCCAAACACATGAACAAACAAGAGTGGTCAATATTTATCAATAACCAACAAATTTATGTATGAAAGAAATAGATGAAATATATGACCAAAAAAAATGAAAGTATATAACATCATATTTCATTAGATACACAAATTTTTACCAATTTTAGGATTTATTCCATTAAACTTTCAATCAATCTAAGTAACCGCCTATGAAATATATGACACGTCTAAGAAAGTAAACAACCATCCCTAACCCCTAAACTTATGTATTCTAGTAGCAGTGCATCAGTCAACCAACCCACCTAGATACTCCATTGCACTAGTGAGCCATGACAAATTCTGCTTTTGAGGCTCTAACCTCCCAAGTAATACAACACCCCAATTTTTGGAGAGATCTTATGTTACAAAAGATATTTGTATCCTTAATTATTTCTTAGAAAATAGCTCATAAAGTTTTTTTAAAAGAATACTTATACCGATTCAATAATAATCCAAAAAAAATAAAACTTCAACATTACAACTAAAGGAGTCTTTAAATATTACAACGCACTAGTCTCACAAAAGTTCAAAAGTTAAGATTACATTCAAAGTTCAATTATAAAATTCTTCCAAGGTTTCAACTGAAGGTTCTGCGCTATTTGTGATCCACGGTTCCACTTTGTCTTCCGGCGCAGCCTCCTCGTGGTATCCTTCTTCACCTGCCATAAGACGCCACGAGCTGTGACGCCCTATAAGAACAACCAATACCCTACTATCCTACCTTCATCACACATAATCAAACAATACAAGTATGCATACATGATGAAAAACAATTTAGAATAGCAACATAAAGTTCACAATGGTTTTTTGTTCGTTGTGCAAGAAAATCGTTTCCCAGGTCTCACCAAGAGAACCCATCCCATGTTCATCACCGCTTCTACAACAGCCACTCATCACCACTACCATTACGTTCCCATAAACTATATCCCAAACGCCTTGTTCCCACCACAACACCCTTCTCATCCAGTACTACGTGTACCCGGTAAGTGCCATGATGTGTGGTTTACCGTTGTCACTCTCCCCGCCCCATACTACATGTACACAGCTGAATGCCGTGAGATGGATCAAGACAAAGCACAACCCATGATATAGCACAGCTCATGACGTACATGGACTCATTCTCAACACCACAACACATTAAACAAAAACCCAAACCCATGTCAAAACCCAAATTGTTTGAAGTCCAACCTTTAACTGTCCATAATTGGTCATGGCCAAGCTAGCATGCGTATAACATGTGACAAACAACATTCTCTAACATACTCAAACATGCTATAGCAACACAAGAAACTGATACTTGATTAGTTAAAGGAAAGAAGATAAGTAGAGAGTACATAAGTCAACACTTAAAACTTAAAACTAAAATTCCAAATTCATATTGCTTCATATTAAAATACTTTAAAAATACTAAACCTCACTGGTTTGTCACAAAATTTGACGGTGTGCTAGATATACATGTTAGGAAACATTTTCGGAAGAAAGCAAAGTCCTGAGAAGCTTCTAAACATGGGATAAATTAGGTTGAACAGAATCTGTTCGAAAAATGACACTTTTTGGAAAAATTACTTACGAAAAACTGTTCAACCAAATCTCTTCAAATAAATTTAAAATAAAAGATAACTCAAAAACCTAGTTGTGGACATAAAATTGGTCCCGAGGGGATTTTGCTATTTTTTCCTAAAATTTGGGAAAGTTGGCTGTTTTTCTACCACCGTTGGCACAATACCGTAAAGGCTTTGTTTGGATGACCAAAATTCATTTCTAGGCCCTACCAAAAATCACACACGTTAAGAACACCCCAATGAAGCTCCAGTAAAAACAAGTTTTTATTTAGACTCGGTTTGGTTTCTCTGTAAAATCGGGTGAGGAGGAAAAGTGACTATATCTTTGATTTTTACTGGTAAACTTTATTCTTTTCTTCCTTAAATTAAAATATAGGTCCATACACTCGAACAAACCATAAAAACAAATATTCCAGAGGCTTAAAACAGGTAGATAATCACAAAGGCATAGGGTTAGGCTACTCTCCGATTGTCCACTTAAAGAGTTAGTTATCCCTTCCCAACACCAAACCAAAGTCTAGGATTAACATGATTTATAGGAATTCAAAGGGACACCCCCTCATTATTCGTCGCAGTATGGCCCCATTATATTCCCATACACTATGTTCCCATTAGCCAATGCTCCCGACCACAGCGGTATTCAACGGTGTTCAGCTCAAGACGTGGCACGGCTCGTGACATGGCATGGATAAAGATATACATGGTCCAACCATAACTCCAAAATGCTATTACCCATGAAATTGACCAATACATGTGATATACCCACAAAAGACCAACATGTGATGAATTATAAAAATTCCAATGAGGCATTCTTATAAACATAATAACCATACACACTTTTATTTGATGGAATTATGTTACACATTCCAAAATCTTCCACTTGTTCATAGCCAGATTGGCTATAAAACCATCAGACCGTCAACTTAAAGCATCGGCTACGACGTTCGCCTTACCAGGATGGTAGGACAACATGAACTGGTAATCCTCCAGATATTCCATCCATCATTGTTGTCTCAAGTCCAGATCCTTTTGGGTAAAAAGATACTACAAATTCTTGTGGTCGCTGAAGAGTTCAAATTGCTCTCCATACAAATAGTGTCACCACGACTTAAGGGCGAAAACTATTGCTGCTAATTCCAAATCATGCGTGGGGTAGTTTTTCTCGTGTCGTTTCAACTGTTTCGAGCCATACGCCACCACTCTACTATTTTGCATTAACACACATCCCAACCCGTCATCAGAGGCATCGCAAAATACTATGTACCCTACATCCCGCTCTGGTATAATAAGTACTGGAGTGCTTGTTAATCTTCTATTGAGTTCTTGGAAAGACTTCACAGTCTTCATTCCAAACAAACTAGTCATCCTTCTGAGTTAACCGTGTCATTGGCTTGGCCTGTTTTGAGAAATCTTGTATAAACCTTCAATAGTATCCAACTAACCCTAGGAAACTTTTGATCTCAAAAACTAACTTTAGGGCTTTCCAATTTAACACAGCTTCCACCTTAGAAGGATCGACTGAAATCCCTTCCTTTGATACCACATGCGAATTTTACTTCTAGCCAAAACTCACATTTATTACTTGCCTTAGCATACAACTGATTTGCTCTTAACAGCTGGAGAACGATCCTCAAGTTTCGCTCATGTTCAGCTTCGGATGATGAGTATACCAGTATATCGTCTACGAACACGACAACGAACTGGTCCAAGAAAGGAGAAAAAATCTTGTTCATTAAGAACATGAAGGCTCTTGGGGCGTTTGTTAACCCGAACGGCATGACCACAAACTCGTAGTGGCCGTAACGCATTCTAAAAGCGGTCATGGCGATATCTTGCTCCCTAACTTGCAATTGATGGTACCCATACCTAAGATTGATCTTAAAATAGCATGTTGCACCTCTTAGCTGGTCAAACAAGTCATCAATACATGGAATCGGGAAATGATTCTTCACCGTAACCCGATTGAGCTGTCGGTAATCTATGCAAAGTCTTAGGGTTCCATCTTCCTTTTGGACGAACAGGACTAATGCTCCCTAAGGAGACGTACTCGATCTTATATAAACCCTTTCTCCATTAACTCTTGTAGTTGAGTCTACAGCTCCCGCAATTCCGTTGGCATCATGCGGTGAGGTGGCATGGACATCGGTCATGTACTGGGTTGTAGTTCGATGGTAAAATTCACTTCTCGATGCGGTGGTAGTCCTGGTAATCCCACAAGAAAAACGTCTTCGAACTCGCTTACCACTCAAGGGAGTTCTAGGGTAACGTGCATTTCATCATTAAGCCTGAGGTTTGCTAATCTCCCCGTTACGACTTTCGTCGGTCCTAACCTTCGGTTCATTTTAGACAGGAATTTCTGTCTATCTCCCTTAAACAGGAAACATGTTCCATCTGGGATAACAGCCGTTACTTTCTTCTAGTAACAGTCTATCAAGGCTCTATGGTCTGATAACCAATGCATTCCAAGGATTATGTCATAGGTGGTCATATTGATAACACCGAAGTCGTAGGTTAGGGCCAACCCCGATAATCTTAGTTTGTAGGCTCTACATATCAAATCCACCTAGATATTACTTTCGAGAGGTGATTCAACAAACATATTAGTATCCAGGGGTTCGGGCTTTAACTCCAAGGATGTAACACAAGCATTTGATATAAAAGAATGGGATGCGTCAAAATCGATTAATACTTACACCCATGAATTATAAAGTACAAGCGTACCTTCTATAATCGAGTGATACTCCACATTCTCTCCTTGCAAACCGAAAACCCGACATGTCACTTTCTGTTGATTGGGTTGCGCTGCCTTTCCAAAACTACCGGCCTTCTTGTAACCCTGCACTGGCTGCCAGGCATTGAAGTTCCCTCCTTGATTGTTCCCCCTTGCCAATTGAGGACACTCAGACTCCATGTGCCCCAGTTTGTGGCACTCAAAGCCAATTATCGATCCTGAGTTATAACCTCCTCTCTAGCTCTGACCATTTGTCTGAAAGTATGGTTTTTAGTTCATCCCTCCTCTATGAATCTGCAGGGGTCCTACCCCTCTAACATTTCCTTTCTTTTGACTCCAAACTTTCTTGGAGTCCACCAACTATGCTTCAGTTACCAAAGCTCCTTGCACCACCTGAGCATACGTGGGAAACTGCATGAACATGATTTTTCCACGAATAGCTGAATCCAAACCCCAGTCAATCCGACGTGCCTTTGATTCTTCATCTGGTACTAAGGTTGTTGCATAACGACTTAAACTCCTCAAAATGGCTGGCATGCTGGGTCACTGACACTGACCCTTTGTCTTAAGTCCAAGAATTCTCTTACTCCCTTGTCTGACTGTTGGATGGAAGTATTTCTTTAGAAAAATTTTCTCGAATTGGACCCACGTAAGAATGGTTGTATCCCTGGTAGTCTTGATCATGGATCACCAATGATTTGCTTCTCCTTCAAATTGATACGTGGCCAAAGCAACTCGATCGCCATCCTCTGTAATGTCCATGGTATCTAGCATCTTCTTTATAGCTCTCACCCAATTCTCTGCGCCTCTAGGGTTCATTTCTCCTCAGAACAAGGGTGCCCTCTACTTTCGCAACTCCGATAAGAGCCAAGCTCTGTCCCATGGTGCACTTATAGCTGGTCAATTTATACTCTCAGTTAGGTTTTGCAAAACTTGAGCTAAGTTTTGTATCACAAAATTATGAATGGGCCTGTTGGCCTCAACTGACCTCTAACTGTTAGCTCTACCTCCTACCATCTATTAAAAATCTAAGGTTATGATATTTATGAGAGAAGTTAGTATAGGCATCAAATTAAAACAAAGTAAAATCAGAAGCATACACCATATATTATCCACAAAGGTTTACTTTATTTATTCCATGTCTGAAAAATTTATACATGGTTCTAGTGACTTCTCATACAACTTAAACTACAAAACTATTCTATACTTACAAGTACAGATTTACAACAAGTGCTTTCACCCTTAACTTTACACAACAAAACAACAAAAACATGTCACATTCTTCCCTCCCCACTTTATTGGACTTCAAGGCAACGAAACACGCTGTCTATATCAAGAACCACCTTGGGTAGTCCCTGCGTATGATGGTCTCAATCTCCCAGGTTACCTCTTGTGCCCCATAACACTCCCATTGCACCTTCACAGACCAGGTGATGGGTGACAGTTGATCCAATCGAGCTCGATCCAAGATAATCAAGGGGGTCTCTGTATAGGTTCGATCATTATCAAATCTAACCCTCCATGCAGATTGATGATTTGCCCCTCATCCATAGGGTGATATGATTGTAAAAGGGCCGAGGTAATAGAATCCCCTACTCTTGCTACAAACCCCAAAGGCACCCCTAGCTGATATGCTCTGTTGTCCAACTTCTGGATAATAGGTACTGGGCCAAGGTAGTAGTAGGCGACAACTGGTGACTTCCATCAGTAACGTGCCATTGGCGGCACTCGAGCATAGACTAGAGCTCCAACTGGGTAGTCTAGACGACACCCTCAGTGGCTCCACTCAATATGCACCTCCCCTTGGACGTCAGGTATAGACTCAACGGATTGATGATCTCACTATGAGCTTCTTCCTTGAGATCTTCTAATCTGATGCCATCTTCCAACTCTTGTGGATCTTCCTCCTCCGAACTGTTGGCCTCATCATCGGCTTCATAACCGGCCCACACTGCTTCCTCAAGATCAGAATCAAGAGACATCCTAAAAAGAAAATAAAATTACTTAATTAGGATGAATTGTAATGCATGTAACTTATAAGTGATACAATTAATTAATATAACTCAGAACTTTAACAAAGGTAGCTACACAACAGAACACACAGTTTCAACACAACCCCAAGGCCTAAAGGTTCACTAAACCTAGACTCTGATGCCAAGCTATGACGCCCCATAATCCGTTGGGGACATCAAGACGTATAGATAATAATAGGAATTATACTATGCGCCCAATTGTAATTAACATAAAAAATAATACCATATTATCCATTCATTCACTATCACTAACATAAAACCAAATATTATATTTCTCCAAGTATCTTGTACTGGGATTACATTACATATCAAAAGATAAGAAAAAACTCACTAGTAATAACACACTCCAAGGGAGTGGCAAAGGAAAACAAAAAGAACCTTACTTTATTCTACTCTTGACCATACTTCGCCTGGTCTACGAATGCTCCGTCTCCTCTAGAAATTTTCCCTCCGTCACCTGGCATCACATGCCATGAGCTACGACGCCCAAAAGAAATTCTAAAACCCTACCTTTCTAGTACCAATATTATTCTAACATGGATTTCAAGTAATAAATACAATAAGACAATTATAGCATCGCAAGATGGCATTTCATAGGTATCATACAATTACTACGGTATATAAATGAAATTGCATCGTGCATACAACCATCCCGATCTCAAAGACAACAAAAGACTGATGGCCTGGGATCCAAAAAGAGTTATAGACTTTCTTGGAAATTGAATGCTAAAGCCATCACGATTAACCCTCGTTGTGAAATATTAACCTCATTACCCAGTTTTATACCTGGTTGTTTCATCCTATATCACAACGACGTGGGGTTAGGTCAACCTGGTCAGGCTATCCTCTGACTGTCTACCTAAAGAGTCAATGATGCCTTCGCTAGTGTCAAACCAAAGTCTAAGATAACATGATTTCTAGAAATTCAAAAAGGGACACCCCATATTCATCGCAGTATGGCCCCATTACACTCCCATACTATGTTTTCGTTCACTAACACTCTCGACCACGGTGATATTTAATGGCGTTCAGCTCAAAGACGTGGCACGACTCATGACATAGCATGGCTAAAGATGTACATGGTCTAACCATAACTCAAGAATACTATGACTCATGCAATCTACCGATGCATGTACCAATGCACGTGACATGCCCACAATAACTAACATGGGATGAATTATAACAATTCAACAATATATACTTCCATTTGATAGGACCATGCAACCCATAATATATAATTTAAATTAAGATAGGCACATAGGTGACAAGCATGTTTTCCCCTATTTTCAAATTCAGTAACCGTCAAAAGAAATTCACTTTGAGATAGCAAATAAGGTCTGAAATTTATGAAATTTAGACAGTAGCTAATTCAAAGAGTCCTCTAACTTTTTCATGAAGAACGTTTTTACTATATCTCAATAAAAATAGTAGTTTTGCCCTCTATAACAAACTACGCCGAATCTGTCCTGAAGGGCAAATTCTGTACCTCCACTTTAAAATTCATTTTGGCCTATCAATTGATCTTCAAATTTTGTAAATATTTGCAGGCAACTAAAATAACATCTTAGGAACATTTTTCATGAAGAAGCCATTTTGATTTTAAGTACTTAAAATAAGATTTTAACCTCTGCAACAGATTGTAACAGAAAACACGCGATTTGGGAAAAACTTGATTTCTCTTAATTTACCTGGCCAAATTGCTCCAAATAAATTTTATTAGAAAACTAACATCCATATCTAACTCTGGAATCCAAAATCATGGCAAGGGAATTTTTGTAAAATTAATTAAAATTCTTTAAAGTTCAACCTCCTTGCTTGAAAAACCCGAGACCGAAACAGTTATGAGCTTAACTACTCTTTTATCATCTTTTCATAGCAAGGGCTAGTTTATTTAGCATGGATCATACTTTATAGATGAATAATAAATTCAAGAGATTCATTTTAGAAAATCAAATCAATTAACACTTTTTCCTAAAAATTACAACACAAGCATCAATCTTTAGCATAACTAGCTACTTATGCTCATTTTCGTTTATTTTGAACCATTTCTTTTTGTGTTTTTGTTTAAGATCCATTTAAAACTCAGAGATGAAAGTGTATTACTGACTTAGGAAAAGAAAGGTTATAGGAATTTCTTAATTCTTCTTGATCTTGATACAAAAATGTGTGGACTTGGCTTTATTGAACTTTGTTTCCTAGCCTTCCTTTTCACCTCCTTTCTTATCTCCTTCTTTTTCTTTTGTTTTACTTGGTGGACGAATTTCAGGTGTTTTTAGGGGAATAGGATCTGGTCTTGGGTATATATGGGGACGTGTTTGTTTCGAAGGGAATTTCCCTTGGCACATAAGACAAAAAGGGAACCAAAGTAGTATAAAACAAAATGAGAACAAACAAGGTGCAATTTCCAAGGGGCCATCTGTTTTGTCTTTTTTCCTTTTTCTTTTTAAATTATCTTTAAAGATATTTATTATTTTTGTTTTATTTGCGACTTTGACAAAAAAGCTTTAAGTGGCTTTATTAAGCTTAATCCTTAGAATTAATAGTTTTAAGCTTAATCTTTGAAATTAATAGTTTAAAGTTAATTTAAGCTTTTAAATTAACATTATACTTAAACTTGTTCTTTTAATTTAATCTTGGTCATTAGCCTTGTGATTACCTATTTGCATGGGGTTAAGATAATATTGAGCTTGACCCGGTTCACATTTGGGCTTGAAAGAACCTAAACGGCTTAAATTAGGTTTTTTTGAGGAGCTTGATTTTAGTATTTTGTTTTTCGGTTTGTGTTTTTATATGAATTTCGACTTGAGTCCTTAACTTAATCCATTGTTTTGTTATTAACTCGATGACCCAAAAATGGGGCTTTACAAATAGTGTTGGGCTTGGCCCATTTCACATTTGGGCTCAAAAGAACCTACAGAACCCAATTTGTCTTTCTTGAGGAGGCTCGATTCTAGATTTCGTCTTTTGATTTGTGTTTTCTACATGAACCTCAACTTGAGTCCTTTAACTTAATCCCCATTGTTTTCTTCATAACTTGGTGACCTAGAAGCGGGTCTTCACCGATGGTCACTAAATGAAGTAAAAGGGAGGATAGTGAAAGGCAATAATGTAAATTAAAAAATAATTCTATTATCTTTTGGTTTTTATTATTTGATAAAGGGTATGATAGAAAATTAATAACATAATAAAGGGTAAAATAGGAACTAAAGGTGAAATAATTGCTGATGTCAGTAAATTTCGTCAAATTAATTAACGGTCAACTGCCGAAAGGGAAGATGTAAAATACAAAAGTAAAGTAGAAGGGAGGTCAATATAATTTCAAAAACTTAAAGGAAGCTATCAATATTTTCAGTTAACCTCGAGGGGGGTAAATGTAATTTACCCAATATTTTTCAATTCAATTGTTTTTCCCTCTTCTTTCCATATTGGTGGTTAGATGGTTAGTAGATCGGATTTTAAATGTAAAATAGGGTTTGCTAATGATACTTGTATTTATTTTTCTAGAGTTAAATTGTGTTGGAGTGCCTTTAGGCACATGTAACAACTAGTGTAAGTACAAAATAAAGGTAGATAAAATATATATGCTAAATGAAACATAGGATGAGGGTATGTAATGTCCAGTTTAATTAGTTTTCACAAACTTTTACTAATTTTAAAATTTATTTTATTAATATTTTAATCAATTGAAGTAACCGCCTATGAGGTATATGGCATAACTAAGAGAGTAGAAAAAAATTTCCTACCACTAGGCCTATGTACCTTAATGGCAATGGGCCTGTCACTCATCCCACCTACACACTCAAATGCACTAGTGCATTGTGACAAAACTTACTTTCGATGCACTAATCTCCTAAATAGAAGCCTATCTACGCAACGAGCTTAAAACACATAAACCAAACAATCTCACTCATCACATAGGCATCAGTCATAAAACCCTAAAAACCATTTCAAAAATTACTTCACTTTTCATTAACGTGTTTTATGCTTTTTCTTTAAAAAGAAATAAACTCTTCCACATATTTCAAGATATTCGTACTAAGTATATATCCACTTCAAACTTTTTGAAGCCAACTATATATTTTTAAAAAAATGATATATAAGAGATTTCATACATTTATAGGCATTTTAAGTAACCATGAAATAATAAAAAATAATAATAATTGAAGTATAAGACAAAAATAAATTGATGAGATTATTCCTCTTAAAATAACATCTTTTGTATCTAAAATTTAAGTTAAAGTGAGATAATAAAATGAAATTAAATTACCCTATGCCCAATATATTTAATTAGCTACTAATCATGTTAAAAAAAGAAAAAAACTACAACCCAATTTAAAATAAAAAGTCCAATTCATTCTTTCAATTTAAAGAAAATCAAATCTAGGTAATTCAATTTCATACATAAATACCAACCCACCAATTAAGAAAGTATTAATCACATCCGTACATCTCATTTGTAGGCCTAAGCAAAAATCCCTACCTTATATCTCTTGAATGAGAGAAATGAGAAAACTCTAGAAAAAAAAAACTCAAAGTTCAACAATGGTGAAAAATAATGTAAAAGCTCTAGAGTTCAAGTAAACTAATTTAAACACTCTCAAATATGTACAAACAAGATATAATATTGAATTTACAAGATCACATTGAGCAAATTCTCGACCAAAATGAAGATTCAAAAAAGAAAAAAAACTTCCATGAGCTTCCATGAAGGAAGAAGGGGGGGGAAAAAAAAAAGAAACGAGAAACAGCAGAAGATGGAATTACATTCCTCCATAAAGCCCTAATCTAGGTAGAAAACAAACACCACCAAATCATTACCTAACAAATTCTTGAGTGGGGAAGAAAATTGGGACGGAGAGAGAGAGGGAGAGTCGACGGGGATGGAGTGGGCTGGTCGGCAACTGCAATTGTTACTGGATTTTGCTCCCAAAAGTATATAATAAGCATTTTACCCAAAAGACTATAATGCCCATCACTTCAATATTCAAGCACTCTCACTAAACCAAGCCCCAAAAATGGTTTTAAAAAAGGTGGAGAAAATGAGCTGATTCACATGGGCTGGTGTGAAGTAAAATGAAATACTATCGTTAAGGTCAAAAATTAATTAAATTGGTCAAAAGGCAACTCAACCCCATAACCCAACAATTGAACCAACTAATAAAAAATAAAGTTTACATTTCTAATGCACAAGGATAAGTAAAAAATAATCAAATAAGTAGAAATAATATCTATATGACAAATTTTGATTCCCAACCTCTCATGAGCTTCCACGACACCAAAAAGTACCAAACTACCAAAATACCTTTATCCAGACTCTCGGGTGAAAATTGCCAAAATTTACCAAAATAATCCACTCAGTAAAATGGCATCACATGTAACATTGTTGGAAGTTATCTTAACTCTCTATAAACAAATTTAATTTAAAAGTGCATAAAATATTAAAAAACTTATAGGCTTTACAGACGTCGACGAATCTATTTCTAGCCAAACTTATGTCCATATATCATGAGTCCACTGGTGCCAACTAATCTATTTCTAGCCAAAGTTATGCCATCATATCCTCAATTCACCAACGCTGCCGAATCCATTTCTAGCCGAAGTTTTGCCGACATATCGTCGATCTGCTGATGTCAACAAATACATTTCTAGTCAAAGTTCTACCAGCATTCTACCTTTCTACCAATTCGAATATTGTCAAATATAGCTGAAGTTCTGCCAAAATTCAACTACTCCACCAATCTGAATTTTCTTATTACCTTTCCTAACTTTAGAATGTCACACATTTTTCTAAATTGTCATCTTCTCATTGTGTAAAGATTAAAACCCTAATTTGGAATTATGCACCCAAACTCCAAAGCATGGTATTGTCCAAATCACCAAAAGTATAGCTTATAACCAGAGTCAGCAATGTCTTCTCCCTCTAAAGTTTTTCTTTTCCATTATCATCTTTTTGTACGACTTCAAGGTGTGGGTCTAGGTAAAAAACAAATACAAAAAGATAGATCATGTCAAAGAGCCTTTAAAGCAGACTTTTCAAAAAAAAATTAAATCAAAACACCTCAAATCCGGGTTATCGTACAAAAATGACTCATTTCCAAACTTACTTTGCACGATCTACATCTAACCTAAGACCTAGTATGGATACGTAAATAGCAATGGTCACCCACAATTAATCAATCATTTCTACGTTAGACCTCATTCTAGTGACGGATATATAAGCAGCCAGGTGGCTTGATTCAACAACACAATATTGTCATTTTGCCTAGATATATTAATATCTCAATAACATCTTATGTGTTACCCATAACTGCACGTAGTTTTATTTTTAGTGAATACATTTCCATCCATAACTGTGCATTTCTCCATTTTCAGATACTACATGTCTATCTATATCCAGAAGATGTATTTTTGTCCATAATTGTGTATAATCTATTTTCAAAGAATACGAATTTGTATCCTCTTGTACAAATATTTGTTAAAAGAATGAGGTTGATCCACCAAAGAGGTTAGATATAAGTACCGAAAGAGCATGATTGAGTACTTAGCTCGTAACAGTAAAACTCCGAACCTAACTCTGTTTTCATATACCAAAATGGAAGTCGCGTATAATCAAAATTTGAACTTCAAATAATTTTTAGAAACCTAATAAGTTTTTCAAAACTAGTAGGTTTGTCAGAACTTTCTAAAATACTAAGTACTTTATTTTGAAAACAACTAAAATGGTGGTCTAACACACCAAAATAAAAAAAAAAAATAAGTGGTGACTCTAAATTTTCGAACCTATTTTTGAATTTTCGAGTCACAACTACCCACTCAAACTCAAAACCTGGGTTGGCGACTAAAAAAACCCAACTCGGTGCACAACACCAAAAAGATTAAAAAAAAACAACCGCAAATTCCTTTTTTGATCGCGATAGCCACTACCACTGCCGCTACCCTCGCCATGACCACCACCACCATCGCCGCTGTCGTAGTCGCCACACTACCACCCTTGCTACCACCCCACCATACCACCGTTGTCACCACCCCCACCACTAACAACTACCACCATTGTTGCTGCCACCATTGCCAATAATACTAGCACTACCACAACCACAAGCACCATCTTCAAAATTGCAAAAATAGTTTTCTAATAAAAATATTTTTCATTGAAACAAACAAGGCATTAGATCTCTAAAATGATGTAAAGTTCAACTCAAAAATGATTTCATTAGATACCATTGAATTACAATCACAATTATATTTAGAAGAAAGTCACACCAAGTACACGCATATATTTCAAAAAAACATACATATTTTCCGACTCTACCCATACCATTAAACTTCTTTTTAGCTAGCAAACCTACTGAGGAAACATAAAAAGATTAACATTATTTTCAAGCTTTAAATCACGTTCAAGAAACTAAACATTATTATAAGAAAATCTTGTGTTCAACGTATGCTAACATCAATTTCAATCACCATTGGCTTGTAAAAAACAGATTATATCATATAGATAAACAATTTGAATTGATCCCAAAATAACCTTAGGAGTCACAACCTAGGCACAAAAGTGAAGTCTTGTGCAGTGAATCAGTATGTGAATTAATTTGGGATAACCAGTTCTTCTTCCACAACTGATGATATCTGAAGTTATATACAAAACTGGGTTAAGATGGGGTAGTTACCGTAGGTTGTACAACAAAGACCATATTTTAACTATTCCTTCTTGTCCAACAAACAACAGTTGCATCATTATGGGAAAGTCATTGTTTTTTATTGTTAGTCTTGTTGAGCAAGGCGTGCAAAACATTCTTCCTTGCTCAAGAGTTGGTCTTTTCCACAATGCTGCAATTGGAACCAGAAGGTTTTCCTAAGCTTTGTTTTGTTAACTATTACTTCTTGTCCTCGTTCCCTTTCTTGTCAATTTTGGTAGCTTGCAGTAATTGATTAGTGTCAAATTTAGATTACGAAGAACATATCTATGCCGTATAGTGCTCCTCGGCCAAGCAGCCTCAGCCTCAACCTCAGCCACATAGTGCTTAACATGTTGAATGTGGTACTTCTATTTACTTCTTGGAAGCCAATTGGCTTCATTTCTCCATTTTCATTGTAGCCATTTCTAGTATTATGGTTATGAAATTGCCTGAAGTAATCTATTATTCAAAACTGAAGCTACCCTGATTTGTGAAATTCTCTATGGATAATGTCGCTAAACTATATAAAAGTTTTAGTTCTTTTTTTTTTGCAATTCTAAGTAGTAGGGACATGGACTTTTTTAGACTTTTACGTTAGATAGGTCACTGTTAAAATTTTAAATGTGATTTGTTATGCCCAAATTAAATCTCTGCAGTATCCATGACTTTCGAGGTATTATTTTCAACTTTTAGGGTTGTTTGGATTATAGATTTGTGTGGCCTTGTTTGGGCTAAATTATGAGAACTTTGCTTATTTTTATATTTTTAAACTCTTTTTATCTTTTAGTTAGAATTTTTTACTTTTCTAGATTATCTCGGTGAAACCAACCAAGTAGAAAAACTTTGATCAAAAAATAAAAAAATATTAAAAACAAAAATAAGCAACATAACTAGGCTTATTG
Organism: Heliamphora pulchella; assembly: GCA_032270985.1. Taxonomy (NCBI): domain Eukaryota; kingdom Viridiplantae; phylum Streptophyta; class Magnoliopsida; order Ericales; family Sarraceniaceae; genus Heliamphora; species Heliamphora pulchella. Next base: position 18,340 of record JAULJZ010172991.1, read on the forward strand.
GCTTTCGCTACTAATTTTTGTTTTTTTTTTAATTTTCTCCATATATTAGTTAACAAAATCTAATTTTCTTGACTTGTCACGATAGAAAGAACTAGAAAATATAATTGTTCAATAAAAAATAGAAACTAAAAACAAAAATAACCACAAGCAATTATTCCAAACAAACAAAGGAAAAAAGTTTAGGGATAGTGAAGTTAACCGCCCCTTTTTTGGGGATCTGAAAAGAAAAGCTATTAAGATCTAAAGGGCTAACCAATAATGGAAAACCCGCACGCCAACTAGATTTAGAATGCCCTCTCATTCATGGCAAGGCCTAGTCCAAGACATCTTCCAGCAACCCTCTCGTCTCAATTTAGGAATGGCAATTTTTCCATCCCATCTCGTTATGTAAAAAAAATTACCACCCCCAATAACAAATGGCGTGGAGGATGGTATTTGCTTCTCTTTCAGCATTTCTCCTGTCCACTCCGGATTATATAAAATAAATATTTTTAAATATAAATACCCGTATAAAATTTATTTTTATAAAAATTATTATAAATCTAAAATATTCAAATATTATATTTATCTCTTATTTTCTCCTCTATTTCTTAGATTTTGTATTTTTAGCTCTATTAATTCATTAACTATTATTTTTTTATTATTATTTACAATTCTTATTAGTATTATTCCTTTAAACTTTAGAAATTATTCTCCAAATATCCCCGTTTCCCATTATTTTTCTAATAGAGAATGAAGATGGGAGACTTCATCTCCGGTCTCACCTGCCCCATTGTCATCCGTACGTTTCATCTAGACAGGCGATGAAGAACCAACAAAAAGGAAACTGATTTAAGCAGTTACTCCAACTGGCGCATGTTACTCCAACAACAAAAATTGCAGATACGAAACTATAAAGCTTTTTCAAGCATGATTCGTTGAAATGCATTAAACAAAACCAGAGTCTTATGACTATATTCAAAATTGCAGATACGAAAGCATGCAAAGTCTTGCTATGAGCAGGGAGCTAACAAGGTAAAAAAAAAAACCAACGAAAAAGGGACGGAAAATGAAAAATCGAAGATGAAAGAAGTTACCTGAAGATTGCGGCGGCATGTAACCCTAACTCTCTAACGAATTTCAGTCTGGACCCTGGATCTGTAAGAATAAGCTAGTAGATTATATATAATGCAGTCACTTAAGGAGTGTTTGGATATTCCTTTGGTACACAGTTTGAAATCCCCCTAAATCTTTTTTGGCTTAAATTTTCCAAAAACAAAAATTGCCTATTTATTTATTAAACAAGTTTGACTTCTGGTCTTTTTTCTTAAATAACTTTTAGTTTTTAGCCTTTATTGTTTATTAGCTAAAATATATTTTATATTTTTAAAATATATATAATTTTAAGGAGTTTTTTTAGGGTATTCTCATGTTGAAAAATCATAAAAAAAAATTAGTCTCACATTTTTTTCTAAATCTAGGTACTATTATATTTTTATCTACCTAATATATATACTCCTAATTCTAGTAAAATAGTTAATATTAAAGTTCCGTGGGTTTTAATATAAAAAAAATTTAGTAAAATATTTTTCATGCAAAATATTTTATAAAAAATATTTTTCTAATTTCATTTTCTAGTGTTCAGTTAACACATGAAAATTTTTTAAAATAATTTTTTTATTGTTAGATTGAAACAAAATATTTTTCACAATAAAGTTATGAAAAAATCTAAATTTGATCCGATGCCTCATAGAACTTCGTTGCTGTTTGGGACAGCTTTTTTATGACTTTTTTGTGACTTTTTTCGTCTTTTCTAATTGTTTTTTATTTTTTTGGTCTAAATGTTTTTCTTTTTTGATTTGTCATGATAAAATAAATTTAAAAGTATAACCATTTCAGCTAGAGTTAAAAATTTACGAAAGACAAAAAAGAAGGCTTAAAAATCCTTAGAGTGGACTTTTAAGGCTTTTTTCGTCTAATATGAACTTTTTAAAAATATTTTTAGTTGCTTGTTTTTAATTTTCTTATTTATTGTAATATGAATTTTTTTAAATATTTTTAGTCGTTTGTTTTTAATTTTCTAATTTATTGTAACGACGAAATTTAAAAAGTCTCATTAGTTGAATTAACGTAAAATAATTTTAACTAAAAACAAATTAAAAACCTTAAAAAGACATAAAGTGACTTTAAGGCTCTATTCGTCTAATATAAACTTTTTAAAAAAAAATTAGTTATTTATTTTTACTTTTCTAGTTATCGTAATGAGAGAATTTAAAAAGTATCATTAGTTGAATTAACGTAAAATAATTTTTATTAAAGACGAGAAAAAGTTTTAAAAAGTCTTAAAGTGTTTTTTAAGTTTTTTTTCATCTTATATGAACTTTTTTAAAATTATTTGTTTGTCATTTTTTATTTTTTTTTATTTTTCATAATAAGAGAAATTTAAAAATTATCATTATTTGGACTAATATAAAAAAATACTAAAAACAAAAAAAATCCAAATAAAAAAGCATTTAAAAAAGGTATCACAAACAGAAGTCACCACCGACGTTGGTTTATGTATATTCATTTTAGATATTGACACAAAAAATCTAAAAAATTAAAAAGGGCTAGACTCAGCATACGTCTCTTAAGAAAAAATGAAAAGTAATTTATTAATTTATTTAAATAAAAATAATTTTATCTTATAATATAAAATACTATGTATAACCCGTACTTAAAAGCACTACTACTATTTTTTTGAAATTATTCAGTGCCTTGCAATGATAACTGAAGTTATGAGAGATAAAAAATATATTAAAAAAAAATAGTGACAGATCGATAGATTGTTCAAATACTCAAATTAAATAATAACAAATCAATTAAAAATATACAATTATCACATTCTAATTGGTAGTTATATTTGAATTAAATAATAACTGATTAAAAAGACAAAAGGCCTAATAAACTTATTTCTCTGTTGGATTGCTTAGAAGGAATAAGAGCCATTGAATCAATAGATACATGTCACATCAACCATTGTAACTTGTTACATAAATTTTACTTAAAAAATTATTTTACTTACTTTTTGTTAACCGAATAATGAAAAATATGTATAATATTTTACTAGAAAATATTTTATATTGAAACGAACGGAGCCTAATTGTTTAGCTTCAAAACTATGTTCGGCTATTTTTCATACAATTAGGAATAATTATTGTTTCTTTATAAATGAAAATAAATGTAGCTGTCAAGAAATTTCTCAGTCTAAAATTGAAAATTTTGGTTTTAAAATTGAGAAATTTCTTAGTATTGAAATTGATAAATTAGTTTTAAATTGAGAAATTTTTGAGTTTTAAAAATAAGAAATTAGTTTTGAAACTGCAAAAAAATAAACAAAATAAAAAATTGCTTGCTTTAAACTAAGAAATTTCTTTGTTTCAAAATAAATAAGAAATTTATCAATTTTCTAGGTTTTGTTATTTTTATATAATTTTATATTTAATATATATATTGTTTGATAGGTCTCAATGAGTAAATTTTAAAAATATTAATTTATTAAAAGTAAATCACTATATTAAAAGTTATAAAATTTTATAATTTTTATAAGTAAATTTTTAGTAAATGAGACTCTATTCATAAATAAGAGAAAATTTGTTATGATCATTTTTTATATTTGAAAATGGGATTGTATTTTTAAAAGTATTAATAATGTTGCCAATACTTATACAAATCTTTCAAGTGAGACTAATAACTAATTAGCCCTATATTTTATTAGACATATTTATTTTTTATAAAAATAATATTTTAGAACCTATCATTAAGATTTATCAAATAAGATACATATTAAATATAAAATTATATAAAAATTAAAAGGAAATCTATAACAACTCTCATTTGACTTAACACCATTAAGGAAAATTATTATCATTTTTTAGCTTATTGTTTTTTGGTTTTTTATCTTTTAATTTTTTTATTAGTTAGCTAATATGCTTTTATATATATTTTGAAAGATATCATAAATCTTATTATACACATTTATTTTTTATAAATATACACACACACATATAGAACAAACTCGTTAAAATTTCTCAAATAAGATCAACAATAAATATGACACTATATAAAAAAAAGTTCATAATTTTAAGCCATTTTAAATCCTGATTTAATGACTTATTGTCTTATTATTTAAAATTATTTAAATTCACATCAAACCAAATAAGTTTTTAGCCCTTAAGTGACTCGAATATTACTAAATCAATTTTTTATTTATTTGACTTAAGCATAAAAGTGAGTCTAAGCCAAGTTACTAAATGAGTAAGTGAATACCATGTGTCCATGTTCAATATATCAAATTACAGTTTATTCGTTTATTCAATTACTCTATTTTTATATAAGTAAATTTTTTGTAATTATTAACTTTCTTACTTATCAAATCTTCCCAATTAAGGCCAATCAAATGATAGAAATTTTGACCAATGAATAATAAATTGTAAGAAGCTAAAAAAATCTAGCATTTGCGCTTGTCTTTTCTAATTTGTCTTTTATCATTTTTTTGAGTTTTTATTTTCTAGGTTAAATTTTTACTTTTTTGATTCTTCACAATGAGGATAATCTAAAAACTATGTTCATTTGGACTAAATTGAAAAAAAATCACTAAATACAAAAAAAAAACGTATAAAAAAACTTTCACACAAACAAGTTATAAGCCCAAAATTCTGAATACCGTAATAAGCAATAAACCAATTTTCTTTGATACAACACGTGTAAAAGAACGTGTAACGCCCCACTTTTACCTTAAACTGCTGTTTTTGGAGATATATATATATATACTTTCTGTTTGACCATCACATGGCATGTGTTATATTTATGTTATCTTGACATCTTGTTATATTGCTTCACCCTGTTGGATATGTTGTTTAGTCTTTCTAGAGATTTTGCAAGCTTTGTGCCTCCTTATTAGAGTCTAGATCTTGTGAGTTTGTGGATCTCAATGTATCTATATCTTTTCATGTATAGAGTTATTATGTATTTTTGGAGTTTTGACCAGGCAATGCCAAAAGAGAAAATTGTTAGTTTAGTTGGCTATTTCCAAGCATCGACAATATTGCCAGAATTTGTACCTTTATATCTCTATGTTTTGGGTTGGGTTTTTATCTAGTGTTTCCGTTCCATTTCTCTCAAGACTCCTCTCCATTTGCCGTGCAAGACTCCAATCGGTAGCTCTAAAGGTATATGACTTCCCATGAGCACGAACACTTTGCATCTCTTTGTTTTTCATGTTAAACCTAGGGGTGTAATTTGGACCCGGGCGGGCTCCCGCCGAATTTTCGGGTCGGGCCGAGCTGGGATTTTTTGCCAGGAGTCAACTTAGGCCCTAGAAGTAAAGGCCTCGAGCTTGGGCCTCGGGCCCAGGCCTCTGGGCAGGCCTGACTAGGCCTGCCCATTTTTTTGGTTTTATTTTTTTAAAATTTATTATATTATATAAATTTATTATATTCTATAAACTTATAAGTTTTTTTTTGTATTCAAATTTATTATGTTATATAAGTTTATTATATTATATAAACTTATAAATTATAAGTTGTTTTTTGTATTCAAATTTATTATATTATATAAGTTTATTATTATAAGTTTATTTTATTATATAAACTTATAAGTTTT
>JAULJZ010173011.1:0-23958 GCA_032270985.1 Heliamphora pulchella
GTGAGAGTAAGGGAGACCAAAAAGTTTTCTAAGTGTTTACAAAGAAAGAAGGAGAGAAGAAGAAGGAAGGAAAAAAGGAGTTAGGAGGAAGCAAGGGCATGCATTAGAGCCAAGTCTATCTCTTCTTCACCCATTTGAGCATCAAAAGAGGTAAGCAAATTTCTTAAACCTTCTGATATTCTCCCCCAAGATACCCCTCAATCCATCTCTATAACAAACCATTACAAAATAAAACAAAGAATGAGTAAAAAAGGCATCGTAGGAGTGATTTAGAGACTGCTTTTGTATAAGTAAGCTTTGTATGTATTTTCATGTGTGTATCTTTGAGTTTTACGGTCTAAACATGTTTTGGACTTTTGGTTTATGTGAGTTTATAACATGCATGCAAAGAAAAAACTTGTCAAAAATACACACAACATAAGCTAAGTAGCCTGATTTTTTAGACTTACTCACTTTCTACCACAAACATTAAATCATCATAACTAAATATACAAAAATTGTCTTAAAGTGATTTTTGTGTCCAGATCTAGAGTTGTGAGTTTTCTTGTGTCCAGATCTAGAGTTGTGAGTTTTCTTTCATACAAAAATAGTTTGAAGTGCTTTTGTTGGGTAGAACTCCAGATATCACATTTTTGCTAAAGAGTATCAGATCTTGACCACTCTGAGTTGCGACCTAAACACCTTAAGTTAGATTGAGAACCGAGCTTAGGTTAAAACACAAAACTTGTAGAGGACACATTTATCCTTCGCTCCACCAAATATGAACCAAAAACATGATGCTTTGATGAGTCAAAACACTTCCTAAATTCTCTGTTAAGGTTTAGTGACTGACAGACCTTTCTGTCACACCTTCTTGTGAGACCCAAAACCTAACTTTTTAGAAACCAAATCCAGAAGTGGTAAACATGCATATTGTAGCTAACATATGAAACTATTTACTGAGAAAAAATCAGCTCAAATTACCCTCGGATGATACCCCAAAGGGTTTGATCATCCTATGTTAAAAACACACTCTGCAGACCCTTTTTAGGCTGACTAAACCATTTTTATAAATTGGCCAAATTCTCAAACGCTTTCCAAATAACTTGCCCTAACTCAAAACATAAAATTTGTAGGGGATATCTTAGACTCAAAGTTCACAAAAATTTAGACCTATAACCTTTGATTTGATACTCCAAAGCCGTGGCCAACAGAGGCTCAATTTCTAGGATTTTCTCTGTAAAGTGCTGAAGAGTTTTTACTAAAACAAAATAAATGACTTTTTTACGTTAGGAATTGACCTTAATTGTAAACATGAAAGTTGTAGGGTATATTTTTATCTAATTGGTGTTAAAATTTTAGAAATTAAATCATTACCTATGTGCTTCAAAACACTGTTGCAACTTTAAAACTAGCAATTAAACTTGTACCTAAAATTGGATAAGTGTTTGAATGGTGCGTTACTTATGAGACTTGAGTGTGTGAACCTTTTATGAGCTTTGTGAGTAATTAGTGCATGAAAATGATGCCTTTGATGAAATGAACTCATGCTAATGGTTCGATTCTATATCGCTTAAATTGTGATTATACTTCGCATGATTGTACTCTATGCTTTAGTAAGTTGTACCTTCTGCTTTAAAGATTTATACTTTATGCTATATTGGTTTGTACGTCATGACATGTTTAGTTTCATACCATGCTATTATTAAGTTATACTTCAAGATATGAGTTGTTGTACCATAAGTATCAATGCATTACACTTTGGGCATCTTTTGGGTTGGGTTTTGTGCGCAATTTATTGGCTAGAGGATTTAGAATAAGGGTGGAGGGTTTGGAATAATATCATGATTAGAGAGTCCTTGTTGATGGGGGTGTTGACAATGGGCCATATACGTCTTAAGCCACATTACGTCCTAAGCCGTATCACGTCTTCAGCCAAATTGCCGCTATATGCCGCAGTGATCGGGAACGCTGATGAACAGGAACCTAACGTACGAGAACGTAGTGGTACCATTCGGGTCATTATAATGATATGTAGACTTTGGGCCATGTGCGTCCTAAGCCATGTTATGTTCTGAGCCGACGAATGGGAACCTAACATATGGGAACGTAATGCTACCATTCAAATTATTATGTTAGCTTTATTTACCTTCGGGCCATGAACGTCCTAAGCCATGTAACGTCCTGAGCCATATCATGTCTTGAGCCGAACAGCCGCTATACGCCGCTGTGATCGGGAACACTAACGAACGGGAACTTAACGTACGGGAACGTAATGGTACCATTTTTATTATCATGTTGGATATGATTGACTTTGGGTTATAGACGTCCTGAGCCATGTTACGTCTTGAGCCGAACAGCCGCCATACGCTGCTGTGATCAGAAACGCAGATGAACGGGAACGTAGTGGTACCATTCAGGTTATTAGAATGATATATAGAATTTGGGTTATATACGTCCTGAGCCGTGCCACGTCTTGAGCCGAACATCTGCTATACGCCGTCGTGATTGGGAACGTTGGTGTACGGGAGCTTAACGTACGGGAACGTAATGGTGTTACTCAAAATTTGATTTGTTGATTTATAATCGGGTTGGGCAACTACATTGTATTCATCTGCATCACGTACTTGCACAATTGTTCTTACATATGCTTACCCTGAAATGTTAAGATGCAACATACGTTAGAAAAGCTAGTGTGAAATCATAGATATTTGAATTACTAACAACTTCACTATTTGGGAATGAGTTCTAACAGTCGACCAGCATTTAGTAGGGAGCGACCCTACAATAACATATATTGAACATGATCATTCCTTAGCCATCTGGGCATGGCTCCACCCTTATTACATCATCTCGCTAGTACGCTTAACGTCCCCTAGCGGTCAGGACGCCGTTCTGACAAACATTCCCACAATTCCGTTAATTCCATAATCAATCCGTCAATTCCAATATTTCATACCGAATATTAATAGGAAACAGAAATTAACTCAGATATCAGATAACTCACCTTAAACATGCAGGTTAACCTGTGCCTTATTCGTGCCCTATTTGATCTACACAAAAAAATAAACTTTAATTATTATTTTATCAATCTTTCTTTAGATCTTATTTTTATTTATTTTATTTAACTCACGTTTAGTATATTTACTCTTTTATATTAAAATTAAATGGATTATTAAGCTTATTTAAAATATTATCTTTTAATTTATATATTAAGATTATTTTCTTAAAATATTAATTTTTTTAGTTTAACTAAAATATTATCTTCAAAATTTAAAATATTAAAAGTAACCAAAATTATTTTATTAAAACTAATTAATTAAACTAGTATCGTTTAAACTAACATTACTTAAAAAAAAACAGAATGGTCGTAAAACTGTTTTCTCATTATCTTCTTCCTCTTCTTCTCTTTTTTTTATAAAATTTTTAATAATAATTCTACCATTTGTTTTCGCCGGAGTAATTTTTCGGCGATCAAAGTTGTGTATTAGTGGCATTAGGTCATCAATAGAAAAATGAACATTGATGATAACATGTATCATGATAACTGTGTTCTTACAGATAACAAGAATAATAATAATTAAATAAAGGTGACAGTTATTGTTTTATTCAGGTTCAGGCTCACTGGAAAAGAATTTCAACAATCAAAACCATTTACTAACTACGGTAAGCCGTCGAAAGGTAGTGAACGTTGTTGATCGTGTACAGTGGTGGCCATGTGTATACAGATTATGAAAATAAAATTTGATTAATGGTGATCACGGTTATGGATGGTTACAGTATTTTAATTTGTTTCAGGGTGGTCGCCGGTGATCCTAGGGGTGGTGGGTGGTGGCGCTGGTGGTGACTGTGGCGGCCGGAGGTGACTGTGGTGGAAGAGAGAGAAATGAGAGAGAGATAGATATATATCGAGAGCGAGAGACAAAACTAGTGGTTGAGAGCGGCAATGAGAGCGGCAAACGGAAGTGGAGGAGTCGTCGGTGGTCGTGATGGTGGTGGTCGACGGCATCAGGCGTGGTCGGGCTCGGCGGTGTTGCGCAGTGAGGCATCAGCTTAGTCGCGCGAGGTTCGGAGGTTTAGCTGCTTGTGTGTATATATGTATATATGGCCTGTGTATATATAACATGTTCTTATATATATACTGGTCTTTGGCGGAAACTTATTTATAAAGCGGCTAAGGATGAGTCATCACCCCGGAGAAACCACGATTTTCGATCGTGGATGAGTCATACGCTTAACTGACATGTGGCGGTTCTTAATGGTATTTTATATCACCTTAAAATTTAAATGTAAAATTTTATGTTCAGAAAAATTTGCAAAATTTAATATAAACTTTTAATATCAATTCAAGAATTTTTGTATCGTTAAAATTTTAATAACATGTTTCCTAAATATAAGTTTTTAATTTTTACGTGTATTGAATTTTAACGAATTTTATTAATATTTTTTGATTAAATTTTTATTTATAAGGTTTTGTCAGGAATCGTATTTTGAGATTATCAACTAATTATTTTTATTTTTCTCCCGTAATTTGAATATTGGATTTTACATTATGCATGGATATCCTTTATTCTATACAGTATTTAATCTAAGGTGTAAAGTACAGCTTGCACACAGAAGACCAGATTATAGATTTTTGCAGAATATAAATTTTTGTTCACAGTTTTGATGGAATTGGACAAACCATCAGTACGGCCGTAGCACAAAATTTTTGTCACGTCCCGACCCCCGGGGACCCGTGAACCGACCCCAAACCAATTCTCCTAAGGATCATCATCTACGATTTTCATTCACCATAGAATTTGAGTTCTGATTATATGAAAAAATTTCTTTAAACATCCATATTCTCGCACGTATCCAATTTAAAACAAATGCTTGAAATCTCAAGAGTTCATTTACAGCCATAATAACTTTAATTACAATCTTTCATTCAGGTTTATATATAAACATAATGCAAAAACATAAATAAACACAAAATCTTCCTTCTAGTTTTTCCCAAAGCGTCCCTTGCCCTGGTATCGTCCCTGGTCTTCAAAACCTGAAATAGTTTGGTAAACATACGTGAGCCGAAGCTCGTAGGATATAGATTAAGTCAGATGTAATGCATGATTTGTGAGGTGTGATAGGTGCAACCAAATAAAAATATAAATTTTCACCAATTTATTATTCATTCACACGTACACACCCATGCACGCCAATTTGTTTTCATTTATCCTTTCATATTATCCAAATCATCATCATTCCATTATCTGATTTTTCATAAATATCATGTCACAATTTTATTACTCATTTATTACAAAATCGTATCATAATTAATGAACCGGTATTGGGTGCTGCTTATAGAAACCCACCCCTCCCTATTATGTGAGACCCTGACCTGTTTTCTTTTTGGCGTTCTTGGACATGCGTTACGTGTTTTCGTATGAGCATATTTTTACTGCTTTTGATGCATGATTGAGCTTAAATATGCATGCGGGGTAGGTTCTTAGGGCCGTGGGCCGTAGTGGTGCGAATTTCAAAAAATTTCAAAAAAAAATATTTTGGAGGCCTATAAATGTCTAGAGTTAGATATTTTCAAAAAATATTTTTTAAAACTTCTCTAACAAGCTTCCTGTTTTCTCTCTGCCTTCTCTCTATGTTTTCGGGGGCCCGGGGCTCGATTTTCGATGATCCAACAGCCGATCTTTGTTACTGGCACGGTGGGCTACGTAACCATTTGATCGAAATTTTATTTCGGCGAAGATTGATTTTGCACGTGGATCGAGATGTCGAGTTTTAAACTCACCGAGATAGGATTCTAGACCTGTATGTTTTATAAGGGTGCTACGTGTAATCGGGTGTATTTTTACCGGTCGAATAGCTGTAGATCTGATTTTGTATTAAGTTAGGTTTTTGGGTTTAAAACCCATTTTTCAGCAATTTCGGTGGATGGAATCAGGTGTCGGGAGTTTCTTTCGTGGTCTTAGTGTTAGGCCCAGGCGTGTGGATGTTTGAGGGTGTTGAATCAAAGTTTGGAGGCTTTGATTCGGCATTTGCAGGGCCAAACCCGTAGCTCAAAAACGGTTTCTGCTTGAGTTCGGTCGACTAGATCGTGAGGTTCGGTCGACTGGACCTGGGTTCTTGAGTTCGGTCGACTGGAGACTGTTCTAAGGCGTTTTGGCGAGAATTCCAGTGTGTTGTTCAGTCGATGGGGTCCAGTCGACTAAACCTGGGCAGTGTTGTGTTTGTGGTTTTGCGTTTAACAAAGTTTTAAAGATCAAGACTCCCATTGCAAGAATGGTTAAGTAAGGGCTTATTCAACTAACTATATCTTTTTAAAGGTCTCGAAAAATACAACTATACCATCAGCAATCTAAAGTTAGAAATGACAACTTCACACCAAAGAACTCGCGACACTACCATATGGCACAATTCAAACTTCCCCAGACTAGTTTGTAGCCGACTCACCCATCCGATAAATCGAGAAACAAAAGATTCATACTGGTAGTAAGAAAGTGAGAAACAACCTCAAACTCATGATAACCTTAGTACACTAGCAAAGGAGGTACGTCTATATACATTGATATTCACGTCAAACTTTCCACCAAAGTGTTAAGAGTCTGGATTTTTGCTATCACTATCAAAAAACGAAGAATCTTGATCACAACAATGAACATTTGGAGCCTGATGAAGAATTAATCACCAAGTCACAATGGATCACATGACAATGTAATTACCACAACCATACCTTTTATTATGTCCGTTTTAGCCTAGAATGACCAACCGCCTGAGAAAAATAATTCAGTTATTGAAAGAGACATTCAAACCCAACGTTCTAGCACGTCAAAAACATACGGTAGAGGCCAAGAGGAATGGGACAACCTTTGAAAAGACTAGAGAAAATGAAAGCATATGATTACAAACTTCGTCATCAGGATTATCATGATCACCTCAAAGACCGGTAACTCTTTAGTTAAGCAATTCTAGGACTTGAGTGCCAAGGAGTTTGTGAAAATAGTGAGTCCAATTAATGCTGAAGATTGTTTGAGGGGTGGAGTACGCATTTTTAGACAGATTGAGTTGTTCACATGGTAGGTTCTTAAAGTATCAGTTTGTATTCATTTGGCATCTAGACTGTGTAACTTTTATGGAGTGGTATTCGGTTTCCGTTGTGGTATCGATGTGAGTCGCAAGGAAATTGCTTTCGAAAATCTTTTGTGATTTGACTCGTTAGAGAAAGTTTGTTTAGATTGGTAAGTAGAGGTTGCTGGTATAGAGAAGAAATTTTTTTATGGGAACGTGTGAACTCTATATATGAGAAGTTGGAGGGTGACATAATTTTGTTGTTTTTGGGGGAGTTACGTAGCAGCTTAGTGTGAGTCTGTGGGAGGAATAAGTGTTTGGATGAGGAGAGTGAAAGCGTAAGTAAGACTACATGAATTCATGGGTATGTTGTTTTTGTAATTAGCCTTGAGTGAATCGAGTGTCTTGGTATAATGTGGGTAAGATAAAATAATTAAAGTGCAAAAATGGTTCTTAGTTCGATTGTATGGCAGAAAATGTGTGAAGGGATTGAGTGATGATGATAAAAGACTTTATAATCAGGAGTTAATACTGTTCAGTTAAAGGATTGTAGGGTAGATGATACGTACGTGAAGGAAATATGTGATGAGGTTGTGACTGGATTCATATGGGTAAGCATATACCTAGGAAACGTTTAGTCTATGTGGTATGTTTAGCCCTGTGACTCATTAGGTTCAAGTGGCGGTATTAATCTTAATAGTAGTAAGGCTAGAGTAGTCCAATGCAAAGTGGTGATGTGATTTTGAGTTAATAGTCGTTAGTCGATCGGGAAGTAGTCTTCGACGTACATTTGAATATGGAAATGAGTTGGTTTTCAGTAAAGTGACAGTCTTTCTAGACAAAAGTGGAGAATGTATGAAATCAGTTTCAATGGTGGGCTAGTTTAGAGACATATGATCGCTTGTAAAAGTTGTACTCGATGAAAGTTGTGTTTTGGAGCCAACGTGTTCTCAATGATAGACTAGGGTCATGATACCACAAATTAAAAGTACGAGAGTCAGATATAGCCAAGACTGCCTTTAGGACTCGTTATGAGCATTATGAATTCATGGTGATGCCTTTCGGTTTAACAATTGTACCTGCTGTATTTATGGACCTAATGGAACGGGTGTTCAGAAGCTTTCGAGACAAATTTGTAATTGTGTTGATAAACGATATTCGGTTATGTTATCGAAGTGAAGAGGAACACAGGAAACATTTGAAGATTGTTTGTAGATCCTGAGAAAGAAAAAGTTATAGGTAAAACTTGGTAAGTGTGAGTTTTAGTTAGACCGGGTGATATTTTTAAGTCATGTTATATATGAAGAAGAAATTCAAGTAGACCCAAATGAAATAGAAGTAACAGTTAATGGGAAGAGGCTAACTAACGTGACAGAGATACAAACTTTTTGGGACTAGTTGGTTATGTGACATGGTCCTTAAAGATTTTATAGTAATCAGTTTAAGATGTTATTAGGACAAAACAACCTTTACTCTAAGTGCTGAACATATGGGCCCGGCCTTACCTACACCCTCAATAAAGAACAACTCAAGTAAATAAGGACACAACTTTTGGAGAACGAGAAGGCACAATGTTAGTAAATCATCCTTAACCTTCCAAATGATGAAGTACAGCGCAAAATTTCGGGGACAAAATTTATTTAAGGGGGGGTAGTTTGTAACAACACGGTACAAACCCTAGTTGTACCAACCCGGTTGATAATGACCCGTGTAAAGACTTATCCCAAACCCTAGTATTAGTGACAGATAGTCCACAAGGCTATAGAAGACGGACGAGATTCAAAACCTTAACTTGAATTGAAAACCCAAAGTTCAGCCTAGAAACCCCAAAAAGGTCTAAAACTCAGGCAACAAAACCTAAGCACCTGGAGAGTCGCCTAACATTCTAAATAAAGTAAATATCATGAAATAATGAATTAAAAATCAAAATCGTCATAAATAGGGTAAAATGACTGTTTTGCCCATAGTACAGCAAAAAGTCTTAAAAATCTAAATTTTAACACATGAATACCCTAAATCAAGAATTTAAGCACAATTAAGTAGTAAAAGACAAAATAACATCACCAATGCCAAATATTCTCCTTAGTGGCCGACCATCTTGGGAAGTGTGCCAAAAAGTGACTTTTTGCTTTCTTTTTAGCTTAAAATGATGAGAAATATATTACATTAAGTATTATGATGATCCAATACTTATTGAACAAGCAATTTACATAATAATACAGTGTTATAGGTTAAAAAAAGCAAACAAATCATTATTGAAGTTCATACACAACAAAATAAGTCAAAAAGTCACATATTGCCAAATTAGCTTAATTTGACTTAAAAGATTACATCTATTTAATCAATTGGTATGAAAACTATGATAATACATAAAAATAATATATTTATCATAATCATACTAAAATAATAGGTCTCAGTAGAAAAAGACACCAAAAAGGTACATCAAATTAACTTTTAATGTATTTTCTTGCACAAAATGGCACACAAACCAATGCAAAATCCCTTGATTGATGTGGGGTCAGGTTTTTGTCGCCCAAACAGCCTCCTATCTATATTTAGCTTCCCGAAATCTGATTTTTTTCCCTCAAAGCTTGAACTAAATTAAATGAGCCATGTGAAGAAAGAAGAAAAAGTCTTTTAACGGCACCTTTTTGTCACCTCCATGTTCCCTAGCCCTTCTCTATATAAACCAAGCCAAACACCCTCCCTCTCCCTTCATATTTCGTGCATATAGAGAGAGGAAACAAGATTTGAGTATTCTTGAAGTGTTCTATAATTTTGAGGGAGAAAAAGAAGGAGAAAGGAGGAGAAGAAAAAGGAACCAAGGAGAGGTGTTTTGTTTTAAAGCTAAGTCCTTCCATGCCACTATCCTTTGTGCTCTCGAACATGTAAATAAAACCTCTAAATCTTGTATCTAATATCCCTCAAAATATCCTCAACTCATCCCTTTAAACACTCAAAAAATCAAGAACCAAAATCAAACCGAAAAGGCGTCATAGTAACAAAATAGGGGCTATTATGTTTATGGGTGATATGAGATGTTGTTTTATGCTATTATCTTTGAGTTTGATGACCTAGAAGTGTGCTGGAGTCTTGATATTAAAGTGTAAAACACAAACATGCAAAAATTGAAACAAAAACTTGACATGACATAAGTAGAAGACTTGAACTCTAAGAGGCTTAATTTTTGAGAACTTTGATATTTCTGCCTCGAGATTTGAAACGCCATAACTCAATATAGAAAATTGATCTAAGCATGTTCTTTATGTCTAGATTTATCGTTTCGTGTTATCTTTTATCCAAAGTTAGTTTCAACTCATTTTCATAACTTGAACTCAAGATATTGCAATTTTACCAAAGTGTATTACTTTTCGACTAGTCAACACTATCGACATAGAAACCCTAGATCCAAGTGAGATCCGAACTTCGGTCAAAACATGAAAGTTGTATATAACATGAATATCTATCTACCCACCAAAAATGAGCAACAAATATAGAGTTTTGATAGGCCAAAATCCCTTTGAAAGTCTATGTTGAGTTTCAGCCCTCAAGAGACACTTCAATCACATATTTTTGTGTAGCCCAAAATGTCTATTTTTAGTGACCTATTCCAAACGTGGTCTACATGAATATTGTAGATAACATATTGAAGCACTGTATTCCCTAAAATCAGAGATTAAAGCCTCGAGATGATATCCCAAAACCTTTTCAAACCCTTTGTCCAAAAACAGCTCTGCTGAGTTTTGGCAGCTGACAGAACCTACTTTTTAAAATAGCCAAGAAGTCTAACTTGTTTCAAACAACTACCCTTAACCCTAAACATGAAACTTGTAGGGAACTTGTTGAAATAGAACATACTAAAAAATGGGCTCATTTGGACTTGAAATGATACCCCAAAACCGAGACCACCAGAAGCATAATTTTGGTAAAATCTTGAGAAAAGTGCTGAACCGTTTTTGCTTAAGATGAATTGTTCACCCATTTGTCTTAGGATTTGGCTATGGTGTTAAACATGATAGTTGTAGCAAATATTTTTATATAAATGGTGTATAAAAATTATAACCTGATTTCAAGTCTAGATACCTCAAAACCTTGTCGGCTCTTTTAATTTAATACATGCTTTTTAGCCTTAAAAGTTGCTAAATGTATGTGTAAGTACCTTGTTGTGAGACCCGAGTTCTACATGATTATTGGTTTGAATTAGTTGATTAGTGTTTCTAAGTGAATGTATGATGATTTAGAATTCATGCAATCATGTCTAATCATATCTTGAGAATTGTAGCTTGTGCTTCACATACTTGTACCTTATACTTTGCGATTTGTACCATGAACCTTGTCGTGCTATAAATTGTTGTATTTGAGATAATTGGTACACATTATGAGCATTGTCACTTGCATCCTGGTATGTTGGAGTCCATCTGTGCAAACCATTGTTGTGATGGGCTATATTGAGATCGTCGTTCTTGATTCTAAGTCTAGGGCGTCCTTGGTTGCCATTTTTTGAAAATATTTTGGGAAGAATCCCTCTTGTACACCTTGGGTGCGTCTTCGGTATTACAAATTTGGTTTATACACCCTTGGTGCGTCCTCGGTGTTTGAAATGATTTATGGATATTGTTGGGCACCATGGGTTCGCCGCTAGCATTCTGATTTCGATAGCTTGGACTTTTGAGTTGACACCGGTGAAGGCATCACAAGTCTTAAGGTGGGACAAACCACTTGGGAAGAATTTCCCTTGTACATCCTAGGTGCGTCCCTGGTGTTACAAATTTTGTTTATACAACCTGGGTGCATCCCCGGTGTTCGATATTGTTTATTGAATATTATTGGCCTGGAGTATGGCTCGAACCCCACGCTGTTACCATTGCGTAAAACAGCTGTCGCATGACACCAGACGATGTGGTTACAATTCGCAACGAGGCACGATAATGGCTTTGGTGATCAAATACCTGTGAAAGTCTACTCTGGTGATTCTCGGTGTAGAATCCCTGTTATAATCTGGGTGCATGCTGGATTGGGCATCTGCATTCATACACAACATCTCATATACGCATTCTTATTGACTTATCTGTTATCCTATCATAAATTTGTCTATTTCCTTGACTATAAATTGTAATGGGTGTTATATGGTATGTGTTTCGGTGAATTTTGTGTCGTGAGATTAGTTAAAAGGTTAGAGTGTTTTGCTTATGAGCATTGGCTCATGGCATTCATGCCACAGGTGAGGAGGAGTTCTTGGAAGAAGTCATCCCAGAGGGAGAAGAAGAATTTGAAGAACAGGGTGAGTTCCAAGAGCACATGGATCCTGCTGATGTGTTCTGAAGAGTCGAGACCTCTGCTTTTGTTCTTATATTCAATTCTCTCGTGCTTAGTGTAATTTTTTAAATTTTGTTGATAAAACTGTAATAGTTAAGTACTTTTAATGGTTCAAAACTCCTTTACGATGTAATAATTAACGTATATAAATACGAATGAATGGCTAGAATATCCCTTTATTTATATTTTACGTATGTCCCGATGTGCCCGGAGGATGGGGCGTCACATTAGCCCATTTTGGCTCTCCCAAATGGGAATTATTTTAAAATTAGTAATGTCACATATATAATTTGCATTTTTTAATGGAATTGTAAATTACAACTTATTGTGTTGATTCTTCAACATAAAGACTCCAAAAAGGTTTTGAGTTAATGTATGTACATATGCATAAGACATAAGGTTAAAAGTTATAATATTTGTAGTAATTCATAAATTCTTCAATAAATAAGTTGATGTCTCTGAAACACGTAGCAGCAGAGGCAAGACGATAAATGCACTTCGCATAGATGTAAGATTTGCCTTCTCTACACAGTATCATGATCATGCTGCCTAATGTTGCTTCGAAAGCTAAAATGAAATTCTCTATTGGGGGATTTGAAATGCGAATTGAAGTGCTTAATCTTAAATAAATAGGGTAAAAAAGAAAAAATTGTTATACAAAGTTTATTGAACAAAGAAAAAACTAGAAGGAAATGAGATTCCCTATTATGCAACATCAATAGTAGTAGTAGCATCTTTGATTTTTTGCAACTTGTGTTTCATGCTTTCCCCTCTTCTTACAATGTAATATATCCATGGGCGTTCAACTCTTTATAGCTTTAGAAATTCCCCAAGTTACTACAATTGGTCATTTGATTAATAGAATTTTTACTTATCTAGTGAGACCCTGTACCACTTTATTCTTTATATATATATATACATGTTGACGTATTTTTTTCAAGTTATGTATATCATCGATGCATGGTTTATGCTTTGGAGTTGTAGAACAACAAGTGTAGATGCGTTTTACGCTTTCTCGAACCTTGTCTAGGCTTGTTGGGATGGTTTGTGGGCTGTAAAATCGAAGCATAAACCAGTACGCTTCTGCCCTGAGGTTCGGTCGACTAAAGGGGTTGGCTTAGTCGGCTGAACCTAGTTTTTCCAGTTCGGTCGACTGAACTGGGGAGTTCGGTCGACTGGACAGTGGCGGTTTAAGAGTTCTGGAGTTTTGGAACTCCTTCAGTCGACTGAAGGGACCACTTCAGTCAACTGGACCGTGGTTTTTGACGAGCCTATAAGTATTCTAGGGGCTGTCATGCTGCCTTCTCTCTACAATTTTGTGTTGGCCAAGCCTAGTTTTTGACTTTCAGCTTGTGGATACCTGCTATTCACACTGCTAGCTTTGTGTTCGACTGATCAAATTCTTTTTCGGACATGGTTCAAATTTCGAGGCTTCGAGTTTCGACTCACTGAGGTAGGATCCTAGACTATATTGTCTTTAAAGGGTGCTACGTGCAATTTTATGTTTTTTCTACCGATTGAAAATGCCTATATAGCATATTGTATGTTCTAAACCATGTTTATACAGATAAAATGCTTATTTTATGCTTTTATTAGTATATTACATGTGACGGGACGTATGGGTTTGGTGAGAGGAACCTTTGGGGTTGGACTCACGGTGTTGCAGGTTTAGTGAGAGGAACCTTGATGGGTTGGACTCACGCGTGTGGTTTTAGTTTTGATGTGATAATCAAAAAGGACCGTATGATCCTTGGATCTTGTTAACTTAGGCACGAGTTGCTCCTCGGTGAAAGATCGAAAAACTACGCAGAATGGGTTTCTGTGCCCGCCGACTAGTGAACCAAGAAAGGACGCAGATCGTGTCGGGGTATAGAAGGTTCCGTTACTCCATGGGGCCTGTATGGCCAGGTGGATGGTAGCATTACTTGGGTCTATATGCCCGCTCGATATCGGTGCCTAGATTTTGAGACCACGAGATGGTAGAATCACTTAGGTGTGACAGTGATTCGTGTGTGTGCGTGTGTGTGTACGCATTGATAGTTTGGGGTTTTTTGTGGTAAAACCTTTTACTTTATGCTATGTGATTGCATATCCTGCTTTACTGCTTCATAGTCTGTTTCTATTGGGCTTCGTCTCACGTAGTGGGATTTGTTAAAACCTTTTTCAGGTGTTGATGATCATGAGGAGTTGATCTAGCTGTGCCATGGTGGTTGGAAGACTAGTGTATAGTTTTCCCTTTTGTCGCCTCTTTCTGAAGGCATGTTTTGTAAGCCTTGACGATATATATTATAGCTGTATGAGCAGGTTGCATGTAATCCTGAGAATGAACCTGGGGTACTCTTTTATTCCAACGTTGTATTATTTTGGATGGTTCTTTATCAGTAAAAGTCCTATCTTTTATAAACTGGTTGTTTGTTGGGTGTTTCACGTGACCCTGGATTTTAGAGTGTGACAACTTGGTATCAAAGCTCTGGGTTCGAATACCTAAAATTCATGGGAAGAGGGTGCATCACCCGGTGAGGGTAACTATGTATGCTTGCTTGCATGTGTTTATGTGTTTTGATAACATGCTGATAGTTTGTTAAGCATGATGCTTGATGTATATGTGGGTATGGAGGTTGGGTCTTAGGATGAATTAGTCTTGCCTTTGGGCGTTTGGATTAACAAATTTGGAAGCCAAGTTAGAAACGCATTTGGCCGACGTTTTTTCTAGCCAGGAATCTAAATAGGTTATCCAGATTGACACGTTCGTCTTTTTGGCTCTCCTCAGTATGTGAGACGTGTTTGTGGAGTCTTAAGTGGCTATATGTTAGCATGTTCATGTGTGTTATGCTTTCATGTTAGTAACAGCATGCTATAGGAAAGCTTATCCTGTTGTCTTGCTTTTATATATAGAATTATGTCCACGCGGGGATGGGGTCGTGGCCGAGGCAATTGTCGAGGTCGAGCATATGTTCAGGTTCCAGTGGAGGGAGACATTCATGCCCCACAAGAACAAGTGGGCAGTGCTGACGTCATGCAGAAGATGCTTACTACCATGAAAACGATGGCTGAGGCATCCAGGGCTGGAGTGAGGGCTCCTAAGCCAAAGGCTTCTGTGGCAATGAGGGAATTCCGGCAGTTGGATCCTCCGACCTTTTTTGGGGAGCCAGACCCCAAAGTTGCTACCGAGTGGTTGGAAGTGACCACAACCATCTTCGATACGCTGGATATCGAGGAGGATGCTTGGCGGGTGAAGTTGATGGCGTTCCAACTGCGGGAAGATGCTAGGGAGTGGTGGAAGTTCGCCAAGCCCATGGTGGATGACACGTGCGCCGCTTTCACAAGAGTCTTCTTGGAGAAGAATTTCTCGAGATCTTCGAGAGATACATACTGAGAGGAGTTTCTTTCTCCCATCCAAGGGGACCTTATTGTGGTTCAATACGAGGCTAGATTCGCGAATTTGTAGCGGTTCGCAGTTGAGATGGTATCTACAGAGGAGTTGTACACTAGGAGGTTTGAGAGGGGCCTTCGACCCGCTATCAAGGATAGGATTGCAGCTCTGGGTTTGGAGGTGTACATCGCGCTGGTGAAATCTGCCATTCGAGTAGAAAACTCGCTGGCAGAAAGCCGTAAAGTTAGAGAGAGTAAGACCAAGCAGAATGATGGGGGTACACAGTTCCAGGGGCACGGGAAAAAGCGCCAGTGGTCATCTGGACCGAGTTCCCATTCAGTGGGATCATACCAGCCGCAATCTTCTACGCATGCACCTTCAGTAGCCTCTACAGGAAAGCCGGAGTAGAGAGAGGTCACGTGTTATCAATGCAGACAGTTAGGGCATCGTTCATATGAGTGCCCAATGAGGGGCCCGATTCAGAGTTCAGTGCCTGCACATTCGCAGTTGCAGTCACAGTCGCAGGGGAGAGAGCCACTTGTGTGTTATGAGTGTGGTCAGTCCGGACACATTCGTAGATACTGTCCCAAGGGAGGGAATGTTCAGAGTGCGACAAGAGAGTCACCTGCTTCATCTGCCCAAAGGCGACAGGCTCCGCAGTAACCTAGGGCTCAGATGTCTAGGTTTACAGAGGGAGGTGCTTCAGCATAGTCAATGAGGCAGCCGACGGCTCAGAGTTACAGCGAGCAGACCAGACCACCGCATGCCAGGGCATATGTTCTTACTAAACATAGTGCTTCCAAAGCACCAGTTGCATCTGATGCTATAGCTACGTCATCCATGATCAGAGGTACTCTTTTAGCCTATAGATCATGGGCCAGTGTTCTCATCAACACGGGAGCATCACATTCTCTTATATCTTCTGCCTTTGCATCTGTATTGGGGCTGGTGATAGACTCGTTAGGTAGTGCATTGAGTGTTGAGACCCCAGTCAGTGGGAATGTGGTGTTGAGCAGAGTTTGCAGATCCTGTGAGTTAGGAGTTGCCGGTTGTTGTTTAGAGTTTGATTTCATCATTCTAGACATGACCACGTTTGATGTCATCCTAGAGATGGACTGGTTGACTGCCTACCATGCCTTTATAGATTGTGAGTGACGGAGGGTGTTGATCTGTACATCGAAAGGTGACTGCTTTTACTTTGTGGGTTACCGGGATGAGGGCTTGATGTCTATGCCCGGTGTGGCACGGGTTCAAGGGAACTTGGGTTTCCTCTTTTTTGCTCTCAGGTTGGATGAGCCAGTTAGGGTTCGAGGGGAGCTACCCCCTATGGTGTGTGACTATCCAGATGTCTTTCCAGATGATTTATATGAGTTACCACCTAGCTGAGATGTGGAGTTCTCCATTGATCTTATTCCGAGAGCAGCTCCTATCTCTATGCCATCGTACCGCTTTGCACCGAATGAGTTGCGAGAACTCAAGGTGCAGTTGTAGGAGTTGCTTGACAAGGGGTTTGTGCGGTCGAGTACGTCTCCGTGGGGAGCTCCAGTTCTTTTTGCGAAGAAGAAGGATGGATTCTTGAGATTGTGCATTGATTACAGGAAGTTGAACCAGGTAACAGTGAAGAATAAGTACCCTATGCCTAGGATTGATGATCTGTTTGATCAGCTGAGGGAATCGCGTTGCTTTTCGAAGATTGACTTGAGGTCAGGATATCACCAGGTGAGGATTAGGGACGAGGACATAGCGAAGACCGCCTTTCAGACTCGTTATGGTCAATACGAGTTTCTGGTCATGCTGTTTCGTTTGACGAACGCCCCTGCGACATTTATGAGTTTGATGAACCGTATCTTCCACCCTTATCTGGACAGTTTTGTGGTGGTATTCGTAGATGACATTCTGATCTATTCACCTACGAGGGAGATGCATGAGGAGCATCTGCACGTTGTCTTACAGCTTCTGAGAGAACATCGCTTATATACGAAGTTCGAGAAGTGCGAGTTCTGGATGTCAGAAGTGAGATTCCTTGGACACATGGTGTCGAAGGATAGGATATCAGTGGACTCGTCGAAGACTGATGCTATGATGGATTGGCAGCGACCGAAGAACGTCTTTGAAATTCACAGTTTTTTGGGTTTGGCAGGTTACTATCGGCGGTTCGTCAAGGATTTCTCTAGGTTGGCAACACCTATGACGCGTCTGATGCGAAAGGGAGTTATGTTCGTGTGGAGCGAGTCCTGTGAGTCAGCTTTCCAGGAGTTGAAGAGAAAATTGACCAGTGCGCCAGTGTTGATTATTCCAGAGTGAGGTCTGGGGTACACAGTGTGTTGTGATGCATCGCACGAGGGTTTAGGTTGTGTATTGATGCAGGGAGGTAAGGTTGTAGCCTACGGCTCGCGACAGTTGAAGACACATGAGAAGAACTACTCGACGCATGATCTAGAGTTGGCAGCCGTGGTATTTGCCTTGAAGACATGGCGGCATTATCTATATGGTGAGCATTTCGAGGTTTTCCCATATCACAAGAGTTTAAAATACTTATTTTTGTAGAAAGACTTGAATCTTCGCCAGCGACGATGGATGGAGTTGTTGGCAGACTACGACTTTGATTTGCAATAACACTCGGGAAAGGCAAATGTCATAGCTGACGCACTCAGTAGGAGATCCCATGGTTCGTTAACTTCTGTGGCTATACGAGAATGGGGTATGCTTGGAGATGTTGGGGAGTTTGATCTGTGTCTCCGGGAGACAGGGAGAGGTGCGACCTTATATTCAGTAGCTTCACAACCTGCATTGGTTGCACGTGTGTTAGAGGCTCAACGAACCGATCGGGAAGCTCAGATGATACAGGACCGCATTGCTAGTGGGAAGGATATAGCAGGATGAACGGTGGGTTCAGATCAGAGTTGAAGGTTGACAGGGTGATTATTTGTGCCAGAGTTGTGCCGTGCTAAGGTGCAACATGAATTTCATCATTCACGTCTTGTAGTGCATCTAGAAGGCACGAAGATGTACCATGATTTGCACCATCAGTTCTGGTGGACGGGAATGAAGAGGGATGTGATTCGATTTGTTTCTCGGTGTCTTTCATGTCAGTAGGTAAATGTGGAACACAAGAGACCGACAGGATTGCTGCAGCCATTGCCTATATCAGAGTGGAAGTGGGAGAATGTCACGATGGATTTCGTACCAGGACTTCCACGATCACCGAAGGGACATGATGCTGTTTGGGTTTTGGTTGATAGGTTGACGAAGTCGGCGCACTTCCTCCCTATTCGAGTGAGAGATCCAGTGGACAGGTTGAATAGATTGTACATCCGGGAGATAGTTGGACTACACGGAGTACCGGTGACTTTTGTTTCTGATCAAGACTCGCGCTTTACATCATGCTTTTGGCAGAGTCTTCAGGTGGCCTTGAGTACTAGCTTGTCTTTCGGCATAGCTTTTCACCCACAGACCGACGGTTAGTCTGAGAGGACCATCCAGATTTTGGAGGACATGTTGAGAGCTTGTGTGCTTTATTTTTCTTGGGAGGATCATTTATTATTGGTAGAGTTTGCATACAACAACAGTTACCATTCCAGTATTGAGATGGCACCGTATAAGGCTCTGTATGGTAGGCCGTGTAGATCGCCAGTATGTTGGACAGAGGTGGGTGAGACCACTATTTTGGGACCTAACTTAGTACGGGAGACTACAGAGCAGATTGTAGTGATTCGTCAGTGTCTAGTGACAACTCAGAGCCGCCAGAAGAGTTATGCAGATCAGAGGAGGAGACCTTTGGAGTTTGTAGTGGGAGATCACGTGTTTCTAAAGGTCTCTCCACGTAGAGGGTTAATGAGGTTTGGCCGTAGCCGGAACCTATCATCACGTTTTATTGGGCCATTCGAGATCCTGGAAAGGATTGGCATAGTAGCATACCATCCAACCTTGCCACCTCAGTTAGCATCTGTGCACAACGTCTTTCACGTTTCTATGCTTCGGAGGTATGAGCCTAAACCTTCACATGTGTTAGATTGGGCTGAGCTACAGGTTGATGAGGATATCACATATGAGGAGCGTCCAGTGAAGATCCTAGATACGAAGAAGCGAGTGTTACGGGGGAGAACGATTGCTTATGTCAAGGTTCAGTGGCTTCATCACGGGGTTGAGAAAGAGACTTGGGAGCTTGAGTCTGGGGTTCGTGCTAGATACCTAGAGTTGTTCACCTCGTGACCTTGTAGTAAATTTCGGGAGAAAAATTCCTTAAAGGGGGAGAGTTGTGAGACCCTATACTGCTTTATTCTTTATATATATACATGTTGACATGTTTCTTTCACGTTATGTATATCATCGATGCATGGTTTATGCTTTGGAGTTATAGAACAGCATGTGTAGATGTGTTTAACGCTTTGTCGGACCTTGTCTAGGCTTGTTGGGATGGTTTGTGGGCTGTAAAACCAAAGCATAAACCACTACGCTTCTGTCCTGAGGTTCGGTCGACTGGAGGGGTTGGCCTAGTCGACTGAACCTAGTTTTTCCAGTTCGGTCGACTGAACTTGGGAGTTCGGTCAACTGGACAGTGGCGGTTTAAGTGTTCTGGAGTTTTAAAACTCCTTCAGTCAACAGAAGAGACCACTTCAGTCTACTGGACCGTTGTTTTTGATGAGCCTATAAGTATTCCAGGGGCTGTGACGTTAGGGAAAAAGCTTTTTCTTCCATTCTCTCTGCCTTCACTCTACAATTTTGTGTTCATCAAGCCTAGTTTTCGACGATCAGCTTGTGGATCCCCGCTATTCACGCTACTAGCTTCGTGTTCAACCGATCAGATTCTTTTTCTGACGTGGTTCAGATTTTGGGGCTTCAAGTTTCAAGTCACCGATGTAGGATCCTAGACTATGTTGTCTTTAAAGGGTGCTACGTGCGATTTTATGTTTTTCTACCGGTTAAAAATGCCTACATAGCATATTGTATGTTTTAAACCATGTTTATACAGATAGAAAGCATGTTTTATGCTTTTCTTAGTATATTACATGTGACGGGATGTATGGGTTTGGTGAGAGGAACCTTTGGGGTTGACCTCACTGTGTTGCAGGTTTGGTGAGAGGAACCTTGATGGGTTGAACTCACGCGTGTGTTTTTTGTTTTGATGTGATAATCAAAAAGGACCGTATGATCCTAGGATCTTGTTAACTTGGACACGAGTTGCTCCTCGGTGAAATACTAGAAAACTGCGCAAAATGGGTTTCTCTGCCCACCGGCTAGTGAATCGGGAAAGGACGCAGATCTTGTCGGGGTATAGAAGATTCCGTTACTCCATGGGGCCTGTGTGGCCAGGTAGATGGTAGCGTTACTTGGGTCTATATGCCCGCTCGATATCGGTGCCCAGATTTTGAGACCACGAGATGGTAGAATCACTTGGGTGTGACAGTGATTCGTAAGTGTGTGTGCGTGTGTACGCGTTGATAGTTTGGGATTTTTTGTGGTAAAACTTTTTACTTTATGCTATGTTATTGGATATCCTTTTTTACTGCATTATAGTCTGTTTCTATTGGGTTTCGGCTCATGTAGTGGGATTTGTTAAAACCTTTTTCAGGTGTTGATGATCATGAGGAGTTGATCTAGCTGTGCCGTGGTGGTTACAAGACTAGTGTATAGTTTTCCCTTTTGTTATAAGATATATCTCACCTGTTTCTGAAGGCATATTTTGTAAGCCTAGAGGCAATATATTGTAACTGTATGAGCAGGTTGCATGTAATCCTGAGAGTGAACTTGGGGTACTCTTTTATTCCAACACAGTATTATTTTGGATGGTTGTTTATTAGTAAAAGTCCTATCTTTTATAAACTGGTGGTTTGTTGGGTGTTTCACGTGACCCTGGATTTTGGGGCATGACATATCTATTCTTTTCAAAAAGCAAGTTGCTTTGTGCATGAATATCTATACGTTATGAAAGCAGTGAAATTAATGAAATATTCCTTAGTATTTTGTTGGAGATGAACAATAGTTGGTCTTACCTTTTTTTATTACAATTATTATTTTTACATAAAGTGATGCATTTCTCCAAACAAGTTTAAATATGATCTAGGTATATTTGTTATTCTTTTAGCCACACTTTTGTGAAGATGCTACGTTTCATGCACCTGCACAGAGCATAGGTGATTCACAGTTTTTTTGATCTAAGAATTTATATTCCTCATTTATGCTTGGATAGATTGACCAAAGTTGGTCTTATCTTCTTTTATTACGATTATTATTTCTACATAAAGTGATGCATTTCTTCAAACAAGTTTAAATTTGTTCTAGGCATATTTGTTATTCTTTCAGCCATACTTTTGTGAAGAAGTGACGTTTCTTGCGTCCACACAGAGCATAGGTGATTCACAATTTTTGTGATCTAAGAATTTATATTCCTCATTTATGCTTGCATTGATTGACAAAGCTTGCATGAAGCAATACTAACTACACACTGACCACAAATTCATCCCAACTACATAGAAGCCGCAATAATGAGAAAAGGAAAAAATAAAAATGAAAATACAAAAATGAAAATTAAAGAAAACATTAAACAAGAAAGCTTCAGTTGTTTAGATAAATCTGTCATGTTCATTTTTTATTAATGTTGTATCTTAAATCATGTAGTGTTAGATTTTCATATGATGCTCACTACCACCATTTACCAAGGAGGTTACCTTTTCCTCTTTAGTTATCATTGTCTCAGATTTGAAATGAGTTTTGTAATCATTTTGTCAAATCTGATGACATTTTTAAACTTGCCAATCAACCCAGAAAAGTTCACATCTTTCTCCCTTTTGAACTGGAAGTGACAGATAGAAAATGAATATGGTCCTTTGGAATGGGAAATTGGTGCACCCTGTAAGGCTTATACAAAATGGGCTGCGCAAATGGCCGTGGGTCTTGGCACAGGTGTTCCATAGATTATGTACAAACAAAAGGATGCGCCAAATTCAATTGTAAGTTTTTTTTTTTTTGACTGTTTCTGTTTTTTTAGGCTTCTTGTCATTTTCCTTCAACATTGTTCTTAGCATATAGGTGTGCACATTCTTCTTTGTGGCCTAGAATAGATTGATTTTTTTTTTCATTTTCTCAATGTTTGGAGTTTGGAAAAATATAAAAGATGAGAATGTCTTCTTGTTGCTTAATAACAAATAATTGTGTTATGTAGCTTAATAAACAGAAGCTTCTACTCTCTCTCTCTCTCTATGCATATCTCAAACTATCCCTATTATCAATGAGTTTACAGAGAGATACTTACAATGATTTTTACTATAAAAGCTTCAAATCAAACAAGAACTATATGTTAGGGTTAGTATACGAAAAATCATATTTTTAGTATTTAATTTTATTTTTAATAAAATTAATTTTTCATTTTATGAGAATCTTTATAAGTAATGCATGCATATCATTTCTTTGTTATGCATGGATGTCCAATATTCTGTATAATATTTAATCTGGTCTATAGAGTACGGCTTACACACAGAAAACCAGATTTTAGGTTGTTTGCAGAATATAAGTTTTATGTTCATAATTTATATGGAAAATGCACATATCATCGGTACGACTGTGGCATAGAGTTTTAGTAGGCTTATCTTGGTTATGGGAAATAGATTGGTTATGGGAAATAGATAACAGCGTCGTCTATTCTTCCGACTCTCTATGCCAGTACACTTTGTGTATCGAACGGGTTTTCTTTTAATGTCAAACGATCAAAAGAAAACCCGTGCAACCAAAGTTAATTTAGAATAATACCTTTTGTTGATCTAGTCTTCAACTACGACTTGATTCCGAGTTAAAACTCCGGTCAGATCTTCTACTGTATTCCCTTACGCGATCCTCGAACGTAGTGTGAGCTACGATCCTCCAAGAACTCGTACCGGCAGAACCCTAATATATTTAAGTCTTGAGAGACAAAAATAATATCATAATATAATGATATAATCATCATCTGAAACTGGTTCAGCCTACTCGCGTATATATAGGGCTACAGCAGGGACCTGTGGAGTAATTATGAGTTAGAAATTTCTAGTGGAACAAAGACACTTACTAGAGGTTTCAGCAATTATGGAAAAACATGCAGCGATTTCTGCAATTTTCATAAAATCCTGAATTACAGTCCACACCACCAAAGAACTATAATTGCACTCTGACCCATAAGCTCAAGACCTTCTTGCATTGAGCTCCTATTATTAAATGCTTACTATTTTTCTCCACGTTAAGATTCTCGATACCCG
>JAULJZ010173021.1:0-23956 GCA_032270985.1 Heliamphora pulchella
GAAACCACGAATGCAAAAATATCTCAAATGTTTCTCATTAATATGCCAGGGATCAAGAATAAAAAACCTAAAAAGTATGGCTTTTCAATATACATTCCTAACAGCTATTACACTTATATTTAAAGTACTTAAATCAATATCAATATTATTAGTAGATTGAAAATCTGGTGTGTGATATACTGGTTGAGGAATTTGATTTTTAATTTGTATACCAGGCATGTTATAATCTCTTGATGATTTACTTAATTGAGATCTATTAAGTGGGGTATGAAATTGGTGTGATCTGGTAGACCTCAATCTAACCAGAGGAGTTTCATATGGTATTGGTTCAGATCTTGCAGAAGATGTATTAGATCCAGAAGGAAATTGAATTTGAACAGATCCATCAGGAAACTTAATAATGGTATCTGGTTGAACTTGTGTTTGAGTTGAAGATTGAGGTGGCATAACTTGGAAAAAAACTCCATATATTATTATTTTCATCATCAGCTTCTTCTTTTTCATTCCATTGTACTACTCTAGGAGTATATACCGAGATGTATTTTGATTTGATTGAAATAAAATTATAGATCCATGTGAACTAGTTATACCTTTAAATATTAGTGCCGAAGTAGTCATAGTTTTTAAATATACTCTATATATAATTTGTAAATTAATGCTAATTGATCCATATTGTATCATTTAGTTTGAACTTGTAATGTTAATGTTTTGAGAATAGTTATGTGAGATCCTGACTTGTTTTATGTTAAAAATTGTTTAAGTGTTGATGGGATGGGAGTTAACACTTGATCTTGGTGATGTTTCAGGTGTATATTTTGGGCATGTGCGTGAATCGGTGAAGTTTTTCAGTCTGCAAAAAGAGTTCAGTCGACTGAGAGTGGCAATCTAATCGACTGACCTAGACACTGAAAAGTTTCGGGTTTTGGCAGTAGCTTGTCAGTCGACTGAGGTGTGAAGTTCAGTCGACTGAGTGGTTTTCAGTAGCATTTTAGTCGACTGAAAAGGGGTGTTTAGTCGACTGACTTGAGGCGGTGGATGGCTTTTGGGTTTTTAGAGAATTTTCAATTGACTGGAAGGGGAAGGTCAGTCGACTGACCTGAGATATTTTGGGCATGGCTTATAAATATCAGTGTTTGGGAGATATTTTGAGATATTTTGTTCAGATCTGGTTTCTCTCTTATAAAACCTATGCCTTCTCTCTAGGTTTTGGTGGGCCCAAGGCTCGATTTTCAGCGATCTCACAGTAGATCCTTGGTTTTGATGCTGGGGGCTTCGCATTCATTCAGACAGAATCCTATTTCATCGAGGTTTGATTTTCGAGACATCGAGCTTTTGGCTCAACAAGGTAGAATCCTAAACTATGTTGTCTTTAAAGGGTGCTACGTGCAATTGTATACTTTTTCACTAGTTAAAAATGCTTTAAATGATGCGTTTTATGTATATACCATGTTTTATTTGATTAAAAAGCATGTTTTGTGCTTTTCTTGGTTTATTACATGTTGTGGTGAGAAGAACCTTTTGGGTTAGACTCGTGATGTTGTGGCTTTGGTGAGAGGAACTGTTTGGGTTGAACTCATGTGTGTGTGTTTTGTTATGATAATCAAAAAGGACCGAGCAGAGATCTATGGATCTAGTAAGTTTGGGCACGAGTTGCTCCACGGTGAAAGACCAAAAAACTACACAGAATTGGTGTCTCTACCCGCTGGCCAGTGAACCGAGAAATGAAGCAGGTCATGTCGGGGTATAGAACATCCAATTACTTCACGGGTCTTGAGAGGCCGAGTGGTAGTAATGAGATATAGGACCATACAGTCGTTTGGCAATGGTGCCTACTTTAAAAATCACCAGTTGGTAAGATCACATAGATATGATGATGGCGTGCGTGTGTGCGTGCGTGTGTGCGTGTTAGTCGGTTGTGTGAACCAAGTGAAAAACTGTTTTGAGTCTCGTGTTAGCCTGTTAGAAAACTTGTGGTTTTCAAGATGAAAAATCTTTTGAAAGTCATGTAATTGAGTTAACTTTATGTTATATGATTGCATATCCTGCTTTATGGGTTTATAGCCTTTTTTTATTGGGTTTCAGCTCACGTTGTGAGATTTTGTTGTAAAATCTTTTTCAGATGAACGTGGTCCTATAGGTTGACTTTGAAGTGCCCAAAAGTGGCTATTGACAAGACCATGTTATTTGGTCAATGTTAAGTAGTTTATACCTTTTTGTATATATTTCACGTTGGGATATAACATGTTGTAATGCATATGTTTTTCTTTTGGCCGTGGGCCGATGTATGCATATTTTATGCTTTCAAGAGAACCATGGGTTGGTTGTTATTTTTCGTAGTTTTTTACTACGTTTTTCGTTAGTTGGTGCAACGGTTTACAAATAGAGTTTTCAAATGGTTTATATTTTTTATAAAACTCTTGTGCTTCGAGGAGAATTTTAGAACGACTTGCACATTTTTAAAAAAAGATCTTTCTTACCCAAAAATATATTTTGTTTTTCAAGACTTTGCTTGTGGAGCCATAACCGTAATCTCTTGACTACTCGTTTAAATCAAATAAACCCTCGATAGTGCGTTTTATAAAGGTTTTAGTCTTTGTTTTGGCTTTTTAGTTTTCATTCTTTATGGGGCGATTTTGGTG
This sequence comes from Heliamphora pulchella, assembly GCA_032270985.1. Lineage (NCBI taxonomy): Eukaryota > Viridiplantae > Streptophyta > Magnoliopsida > Ericales > Sarraceniaceae > Heliamphora > Heliamphora pulchella. The sequence continues at coordinate 2,640 of JAULJZ010173021.1, forward strand.
GTGATTCGTAGGCTTTTCGCGTGACTTGGAGTTTTGATGTAGAGATACATCAAAATTAGGAAAACATTTGAAGTATACTGGTCCATGAGCTAAATTTGTTTTGATAGTGCCTAAGAGTGCATCCGAATAGGATAAATATCTTAAATCTACTAATGAACATATAATTGATTTATTAAGATTTAATCTTGTCATTGATTTAATTCTTACTTGGACTAAACCAAGATGCAAAAAATTAAATTTTTTTTGAAATTTTTTAGTTAATTGTGAATGTAATAATTGAAACGTTTGAGATTGATTTGTTACTGGTAATATTTGTTTTACAATTTTAATTTTATATGTTTGTTTTAATTCAAATTTTTTATCAAACAATTTATTAATATTTTTCTTTGGCATACTCCAATTTTGTAAAACCTTTTCCATATCTTCTATAATTATTTCACTTTGATTTATAATTTATGGGATTATTGATGAACCTTCACCAGTTAAATTGTATGTGTGTGTGTATATATATAAGCTGAAATTATTTCAAAATACTTTTAACTTGTTTTATTTTTTTTTCCAAAATTCTTTTAGAAGATTTAAAATTCTATAAATCATTAAAAATTTTATAAAAAATCAACTTAATTATAAAATTTCTTTTAACATTTTTCTTTACAATCAAAACAATAAAGCAATTGCTAGCAACTTTCAACATACACACACTAGGCTTCCTTTTCTCTATGCATATTGTATACACGCACAGCTCAAAAAGTAAAACGCACACACGCAAAACACCAACGTGCACACACACGGCCTCTACGAAACACACACGAACACACAGCTTTAAACACACACACACACACACACACATCAGCAGCAACACATGCACGCACACAACATAAGGTTTTGGACAAAAACACGCACACACAGAGGGAACGCAACACACACAGTATCATCCTCCATCCATACACAGAGGTTAAAATGGAAGGCGTGGGTGGTTCGGTGGTGGAGGTGCCCGGTGGTGCCAAGAGAGTGATGTGTACATATATATATATATATATATATGTATATGTATATATATATATATATATATGGAGAGAGGGAGGGAGATTACAGACGAGAGAGAGAGCGGTGGTGGAGATGCCCGGTGGTGCCAAGAGAGTGATGTATATATATATATATATATATATATATATATGGAGAGAGGGAGGGAGATTACAGAGAGAGAGAGACGCTGGTAGAAGAGAGAGTGGTGACTCCGGAAATTTTAATAAGTGAGGTTCTTTACAAAATTAAATCCTCATTTAATATAATAATTTATTAATTTATTATTGTATTTATAAAAAAATAAAATATGGATAAGTCATTTTTGTTTGAAATATATGTTTATTTGTTAGCTTATTCTGAATATTGGTTGTTTAAAAGAATTTAACATATTTTTTTTAAATTTTTTTTATACAATATCAATTTGTTTTTTGTTTGGAGAATAAAATTTTAAATTGACTATTATTTGGTTATTTTGTTCTTCCATGTTTTTCTTCAAATTGGCTAAAGACAGAATAAACTACTTATGCTACTTAGTTGTAGCTAATTTTTATCATAAATCTTAATGACTTATTTAATAATTTATAAACTAATAAATAACTTATCTGAAACTAAGCATTTTTTACTTATTTTGTAGGATAATGACTTTTGAACTAATTATTATTTAATTACATTATATAAAGAAAATTATTCAACGATCTTATTTTTTTCACTGGGATCAATTGAATTTTTTAGCCGAATCAATTATAAATCAATCAAAAAATAATTACTATAAAAAAAATGAAAAAATTTCCAATGAGGTCAATTGACCCCACCCACTAAAGGTGGCGTCGCCCCTGAAAAGAGAGGAGGGTGGTGACAGTGCTTGGCGGTGGCAGGTGGGGGGGGGGGGGGGGTTGGTGGTTCGGTGCCAGTGGTGGCGTGGCTGTGGAAGTTAGGGAAAGGAGGAACAACATAGACCGATCTAAGAGGGGCCGATGGAGCGGTCGCTTCTCCAAAATTTTGGAAAAATTTATTATTATAATAATATTAATTTAAAATATTTCATAATTATATACATTCGTCCCTCTAAGATTTTTTTAAAAATTTAATATATATATTTTTTAAAAACATCTCTTAAATTAATATCTTGTGTTAGTCTCTGGGAGCAGAGGAGAGAAGAGGGAGGGAGCTGATAGTGCGAGAGAGACGCTGGGAAGAGAGGGGTGGGGAAATACTGGCGGTGGCAGTAGTTGGCGGCAACGTGGTCTGGTAGAGGCCTGAGGTAGCGAGGCTTGTTGGTCACAGTGGGGCAGCGTCGTGCTGCTACTGTTCTTCTTCTTTAGTTTCAGAAGCTCCCCCTTTCAATTGCTCCTTCTTTAGATACTCCCCTTTTTTTCAAATTTCTATTTGTTGTGTGTTGTGTCGGAACCGGGAATAGGTGTGCCGTATTTATAGGCAAATTAGGTGAACAGATGTCCGTTTGCGTGTGCTTTGGGATGCCAAATGGCAATTTGCATGTTGTGTTTGACAAGAGGTCTGAGGAAGTATATTTTTTACGGCATAATTATTTTGATGTAAAATTTTTAATTTAAAAAAATTTAAAAATTTAAGTATAAATTTTTAATATATTTTTATGAATTATTGTATAGTTATAATCTTTACTAAAATTTTTCTATCTATTTATTATATTTTACATACAATTTATCGATTACTAGTATATTTTAGTAGTTGTAAATTTTTAAATTTAGAAAATTTTCAAAAATTTAAAATAGACTTTTAATATTATTTTATGAATTATCGTGAAATCAGAATTTTGGATAAAAATTTCTAACCATATAACAAATTTTTATCTCGATCTTTGATTATCAAAAACTTAAATAGATGTAAACTTTTAATGCATTTCTAAAATTTATCGTATCTATAGATTTGTTGTCGAAACTGTCGAAATACTTGATTTAATTCTATTCCAAATTTTTTATTGTTCATTATTTTAATAGATGTTAGTTTTTGAATTTTAGTTTAAAATTAATTATTTGGAATTTTATTTTGAGCCGCAATAAAAATTAATTATTATTTTTATTTAACTACAGGTTATCACATTTACCTTTACTTCTTCGTGTATCATGTTGTGCAGTAACGTGGTTGCAGTCCGTTGATAGATAGCTCTCGTATTCTTCAGTCCGAACGGCATGATTTTATAATAATTGGTGCACCAAGATGTCGTGAAGGTAGTCTTCTCTCGGTCTTCCGGTACCATCAAAATCTGATTGTACCCCGAAAATCTATCCATGAAAGACAATAGCGCATTCTTGGTGGTGTTGTCTACCAATACGTCTATGTGGGGGAGAGCAAAGTCGTCCTTAGAACTAGCCCTATTAAGATCTCTAAAGTCGACACACATCTGGATTCTTTCATCTTTCTTTGGTACTGGGACGATGTTAGCAACCCACTTTGGATGCTCCGTAACCATGAGAAATTCGTCATCTATCTGCCTGGTAACCTCCTCCTTGATCTTGAGTGCTCAATCTAGCCTGATCCTTCTGGGCTTCTACTTGATAGATTGGCATCAGAATAAAGGGAGATTTGGTACTGTACGATGTTAGGGTCTATGCCAGGCATATTTTCGTAGGATCACGCAAACATATTTTTAAATACTTTTAATAAAAATGTTAATTGTTCACGTTCCTCTAAAAACAACATAGAGCTAACTTGGACCATTTGTAAATCTTTTTTATTATTAAGATTTATTAAAACAGTTTTTTCAATTACAAGTTTACCTCATATTTCTTCTTCGTTTTCAATCAAAAGCTTTAATTCTTGGGGGACATCCTCATAGAATTCTTTAAAATTTTCAGAATCAACACAAAATATTTGAGATACAACAAAGTAAGCAAAATTCGATTTTATTTCATTGATTTCAAAAGGGATTACAGCTTGAGATTCAAAATAAAAGAGGCTCAGGATGCCAACAGACGCATTCTTGGCAGACTTGTCGTTACAGACATTGTCCACAGACTTGATGAAAACAGATCCAACAGACTCGGACTTCAATTCACTTATTACCTCATGCATGAGAAAAAACTCAAAAAATTGACTCTTTTTCAAATTAATAGCATTCATGATAACTGTGGTGTAATCCGCAGGCGCGTCAGCTTCCATCATTAGTACGTCCTTGTCTTCATCATTGCCTGTATGCACTCCGGCCATCTCTTCATCGAAGAAATAACCCAGATCTCCTTCATCGCAATGAACCATTCAGTCTGTCGGCATTTTCTCAGTGAATCCCATATGTCATATTTCTGTTTCTTCCTCACTATCAAACAACTGATGGCCGAAAAAGATTTTTTGCCCTAGCAACTTCCGGTTAGCCTTCTCCTCTATCCATGCTTCGGGAAACCCACAATAAGGGAAATCATCCCATTCCTTGACAAAGCGACCATTCAATGTTGGCCTGTGTTTCCCTATTTTTGCTTTTTCCATCTCTGACTCGTACCCTAGTTCGTATTCGTAGCGATTGTGATACACGACGATTGGTTCTGAGGTTCCTTACAAGTGCTTGCCCAGTCCCATTCCTAAAAAATAGGATATTTCCCTCATCATAGCTACGACTTTCGGGTTGACGTAATTCTCCTCATCATTTATCAAAACATGGATACCTTTAGTCTCATCAAAGTCGAACCCATTTAGAAGGAGGTTCTCTTCTCCATGCTGAATCTTGAGTAGCGGGGTAATGTAACTGATCAGGGTCGGCAAACCAGATTCGCCCAAAATAGTGATAGCCACTGATTCCTTGATCAGCTTCACCTTTTGGTGCAAGGTCGACAGAACTGTTCTAACTGTCGGATCATGTATCCACCATTTCCCAACAAAAGATTAAACGAGGCTGGCACATCGAGAACATAGAATTTCACCTCACTTTCCAACGTCCCTACTATCACAGCGAAAGTCACCAATTCCAACACGTCTCTTCTTGTGTTATCATATGCCTGTACTCCTTGAGCACTCGGCTTGAAGTCTTACATCTTCAGTCCCAAACAGTAAGCAGTTTGTAGTGGACATACATTGAAAGCGGAACCATTATCAACCAGAATGACTAGCACCCATTTCCCTAAACACTGAACGGTTAGGTGCAAAGGCTTGTTGTGAGACGGTCCCTCAATCGACAAGTCTTTATCACTGAAGGTGATAACATTAGACTATTTCTCGAGTATAAGCTTCCTAACTAGCTCGTTGAGGTAGACATCGATTAGTATGCCCACACTGTTCAAAGCTTTCAAGACGGCCCGTCGGTGCTTATGAGATGCTACCAGTAACCCCAAATGCTCACATTGGCCCGTGTCTTCTTAAGTGGCTTCAAAACTATGTCCTCTTCTTCATTGTTCTGCTTCTATGCTTGCTTTTTTGGCTCTTCCACGCCCCTACTCGGTTGTCCCTTCTCTAGTTGTGCGGGCCTAAAATGTGTAGGAACCCGACTCCTTTTTTATTTTGAGGATTAATTAAAATTTATTTTGAGACTTTTGGTGGAAAGTGAAAAGGCATTTTATTTCGAGAAAGAATTGAAATTAGATAATGATAATGATTGAATTATATGCTTGGTAATGTATGGGAGCAATTATTGTGGATCATTTGGATGAGTTTGAGGGTGTTTGGTTTGAAATTTGAACCTCATACATATCTTTTGTTCGGAGTACCTACAATGGGTGACTGCTCAAGCAGTCCTTAGTCTACTCGAGCGGACCGTTGGTAGACAACTTTTTAAAAGCGCAAGTTGAGCTTTTTTTTTCATTCTTCTCTTCTCCTTCTCTCTCTAAGCTTGAAGTAAAAACCCCAGAACCTGATTTTTAGCCTCCTTGAGCTCCTCTTGCTCCATTTGTGGGTTCCTCTTGCTTCCCTCTTGATTATACATCCGTTGAAGGTTGGAGCGATGTGTTGAAAGCTCGCTTCTCACTATTCAGTTGGAGGTTTTGTTCGTTGGAGCTTGCTAGGGCATGCTTCATGTGGATTTGTCACCCAAGATGTATGATCTATTACTATTGTTGATCAATACATGTACATGAGTTGTGTATTTGTTGAATTTACTTAAAAGCAAGAGAAATTTATATTTTTGGAACCCTAGGTCAGGGTTTGAGGTTAAAACATGTTGAATCCTGAGTTTATAGATGATTTGTGTTAAATCTATCGTGTTTGTATCGTTGGAGAACTGTCGATTTTGTGAAATGGAAAGTTAGGGTTTAGTTTGGGTTTAAACATTGAGATTTATGGAGTTTTGGGTTGGTAGACTCAAATACTGAAATTGATTGAAATTTTGATAAATTTAGAGTTGTGTTAACCTTGTTGTGTATAAATTTCATGAATTTTGAAAAAATGTGAAAAACTATGAAATCATGGGTTGGGATTCTTGAACAAATCACGTGAATCCTTGTGAAATATGAGAACCATGAGATGCTTATTAAAGTTTTAAGCTAATTTAACCTGAATATATGATATATGTGTTAGGGTTGTATACTGAAAATCATGAATTTTATTTAGTTTTAATATTTAATTTTATTTTAATAAAATTAATTTTTTATTTTATGAGAATCTTAATGAGTAATGTATACTATATCATTTATTTAATGTTATGCATGGTTGTCTTTTATTTTGTATAGTATTTAATCTGGTATGTAAAGTACGGCTTGCACACAGAAGACCAGATTATTAGTTCATGCAGAATATAAGTTGTTGTTCACAGTTTAGATGGAATTGAACAAACCATCGGTACGACTATAGTACAGAGTTTTAGTAGGTCTATCTTGGTTACGGGGAATAGATACCATCGTCGTCTATTGTTCTGACTCACTGTGCTAGTACACTTTATGTGTATTGAGCAAAACCACATTGGGATAATTAATTTTATACTGACTATATAAATTAATTGACACCCTAAGGTTATAATGAGAGTACATATGCTCTTAATCCTAAAATAATTATTATTTACGTATATTTAATATTCGATATTTTGATTCATTAGAGGGTGCAGTAATCTTATATAGGTCTATAGTCCTAGTGAGTTAGATAGCGGTATTAATTATATGGTAAATATTAATTATTAATGGAATCCACATCTCGATTGTTCGAGATTGACGATACACCCTTAAGGAAGTTTATAAATTTTGACCGGGCCATATCCTGCAAGTAGATTTGATTATCCGACAGTTAGATAAATTAAGCGAAAGGGTTTAAGAAATTTCATGATGCCGATTAAATTAAATTGTCAGTAATTAAATTTAATTGGCGGGTTTCGAGAATCTTAACGTGGGGAGATAAGTTAAATATTTCATAACAGAAGCTCAATGAAAATTGGTGTTAAGATTATGGCGTAGAGTGCAGTTACAGTTCTTTAATGGTGTGAAGTGTAATTTAGTGTTCTATAAAAATTGTAGAAATCGCTGCAAGATTTTTATAATTACAGAAATCGCTGAGAGATTTGCATATTTGCGAAAATCGCTGGTTAGATATCTAGGTTACACTAGAAGTCTATGTCATAATTACTCCATAGGTCCCTGCTGTAGCCTTATAAATACGTGAGTAGGCTGAACCAAATTTATAAGTCGTCTTTCAAGACTAAGGTTGATCAGGTTCTGCTAGTACCAGTTCTCGATGGATCATAGCTCATACTATATTCGGGAATCGCATCGAGAATACAGTAGAATGTCTGACCAGAGCTTCAACTTGAAAATCAAAATTCGTAGTTACAGAATCGACCAAAAGGTATTCATCTGAATTAACTATGGTGGCACGGGTTTATTTTGATCATTCGACATCAAAGAGTTTTATCTAGAACCTGTTTCGGCGATTGCCCGTCCAGTTTTATTTTTTCAAAAAATCGTATACAAAATCAATGATCTTGGCATTTTGCCTCCAACAATATGTGAAATTGAGAAATTGTTAATGATGTTAATCCTAAGTGCGTGGGTTTGGCGAAAGGAACTGTGTTTGGATTGGACTCGTGTGTGTAATTTGAGGAATTGTGATGGTTGAAATTCTACCCTTTGGATGGTGATCCTGAAGTGGTCTATAATAAATGTTCTTCCCTTCGGATGGTGATCCCGAAGTGGTTTATAATGTGTGCCCTCCCTTTGGATGTTGATCCCGAAGTGGTCTATAATAAATGTTCTTCCCTCCGGATGGTTATCCCAAAACGGTTTATAATGTGTGTCCTCCCTTCGGATGGTGATCCCGAAGTGGGTTATAATATGTGCCCTCCCTTCGAATAGTGATCTCAAAGTGGGTTATAATGTATGCCCTCCCTTCAGATGGTGATCCCGAAGTGATTTTGGAAGAGTACCCCACCCTTCGGATGGTGAGCCCGAAGAGGTAAATGATCGTTGTGTAGATAAGAGTTAATGAGAAATGGATAATACCTCGAGTTGGGTGAGGTTGGAAAGTGTCTGGAGATATATGTGTATATGTGCGTGTGTGTGATATGAGTATTAGGTTTGTGAACACCTGAAATGATGTGAAAATGATAAGAGGATAAGAACGTTAAATTTATGATTTTATATGAGGAAGCCCGGTTAGGTGAACTGAAATTCATTGAAAATGGAGATTGGTTTTTGAAAAAAACAACGTGGTGCATTTCACATAACAATCCTCGCATGTCATGTATTTGTTCGTCGTTATTATATTTCCTACGAGCCTCGGCTCATGTTGTTTAAACCCATTTCATGTGAAAAAGGGAATTATGTAATCAAATGAGAAGAATAGTTGTGGTGAATTCTTGGGTTTTTTTTTTTTTTTTTATTGGAATTGTATAGTATCATTGTAATTCTTTTTCTTTTGGAATTATGGTGTTGTACTTTTAATCTCATATTACGTTGTAAGTGTAAGTTGAGGGTTGGTGGAACCCGTTTTGTAAGGCCCTAAGGCCATGTACCCATGATTTATACGCATATGAGATTGTCGGGTTATTTCTTCAGGCTTATGCCTTGATTTCTCTTATGAAATTTTATTGTTTAAAATGTTAGTTTTCAAGTTTTTGAGATGTTGGATGTGATTCCAAAGTTAATTGTATGGTTTTAACTTAAAGTTTTGGATTACGAAAACTATGTTCAAAGAATGAGGGATTTTACTGTTTTTCCAACACTTGGAAAAAATTTCAGGATTTTGATCCGTTTACTCTCAGGTGCCTCACCGCTCGAGCAGTTTGGAGTCCGCTCGAGTGGACTTCGCTGGGTGGCACATTTTAAAAATTTTCTTTAAAAATGAGGTTTGTTGAGTATCTTTTGGGAATCCTTTACGGAATAAATGGGTATTTTTAGGGGCTTGTTTTACAGATAAAAAGATCTCTTTTACTTCGTCTCTAAAATAGAAAAATAATATGTTTTAGTTTATATTTCCATCAAAGTTTAGTTTCGATTAATCTTTTGATTGAATTTTGCGATAAAATCTTAAATTCGGGTTTCATTACCTTTACATATCATGGGGCGGGGCATTACAAAATGCCTCTTACTTCTTGTCAGATGCTCTATCTGCTCTTCTGGTTCCTAAAGACCTTCAATTTCAACCACCGGGTATCCTTTCTCTCGGAAGACCCAAAAATAGTCTGGACTAGCTTCCTCTCCATTGACTTCATCTTCCCAGAAATCTTTCTCAATTCCGATCACGTTTTGCAAAAACCAATGAGATTCTTCACCGATATTAGTTTGTAGCTCAAAAAGTTATGGCAGTGATACTCCATCAAACGGGGGTCTTCCTAATTGTATGGTGGGGGAGGGCCCCAAGGTTCCCACGGGCCTCCATGGTTATATGGTTCTTCGACAATTAGGTGCCATCCTGACACATCCTCTCTTTCGTCATATTCTATATCATGAACTCCTACTCTATTTCTTCTAATTTCCACATGTCGTTCTCTTCTTGGTACTCCACTTCGAGAGAACAAAAGATCGGTCCATCGGGTAGATGTGTTCTCGATTTTGGCTCATGAAGATGAACAATGTATACGGAAGGGTCAAATGCAGAACTTGCAGTTCCCAACAAATTCACTTGGGGTGAATTCTCCTCTTTCTCTTTCTGTTCCTTCTCGGTTTCCTCACGGACTAATGGATCTTCTTCCTGCTTACTCTCGCTATCAACCTCCTTTTCCTTTGAAGATTCTCCTATTTTTTATACTATTTTTCCTGTCTCTTCTATTCTAAAATTCAGGTTAGCTTCCTCATACCAAGCTGCCCCTTGATGTCATGCTGCATCGTCGCTCGGAACAGTCAAGGCATGCCATTTGATATCAATTCCTGCTTCATCCAACTCGTTTAACACCTCAAGATAGGCCAGATCCTCCCACAAGTGTCTGATTTCCTCATCCTCCTCATCATTACTGACGGGGAGAGGAACTTCTTCCTCATGAACGATAAAGATCAGGAAGTTATCAAAACCATCATCTATCAGTTCCTGAATAAGGTCGTTAATTAGCAATACCTCCTGACTGGATGGCAAAATCGTAACTGGTTTTAGCTTTGTTACTAAAACTATGAATTTGGTGGGATTAAAACTTTCTGACCCTTCTTCAATAGCGTTCACATTCTGCTGATTGGCATGATTCGACAGGGGATTAGTAGTAACATTCAGTTTTTGAACGGCATGATTAGTGGTAATAGTCGGTGGGGAATCACCTTGTTATCTATCAAATCCTGGATCTCGTGCCAAAGCCTCATGCAAGTGTTAGTTAAGTGACCGTGCCTAGTGGAAGGCACAGTACTGGATAGGATTACATCTGGGCGGTAAAGGGTTAGAGGTAGGGTTGGCTCCAAAGGCTTTAGGAGACCCCTTTCAATCAGACGGCTCAAGATGGATGTTAAAAGTACAGTGAGTTGGGTGAAGGCTTTCTTTTGATTTTGGGGTTTACTTTGGATAGCTGGATGGACAGACAGGCTAGCTTGATTCAGGTTGAGATTCAGTAAGTTCACTTTATAACTTCGATTCATGGCATTGGTGACATTGTTCGGGTTGTTGGCATACAAATTTTAAATCGTTCTTTGACTCGGTTCTCCCTTCTCAATATCCACAGATTGTAGTGCATTCTCTATTTGTATTTCGGCATCGAAAACTTGCACAAAACGTCATCAACGGCTGCTGTAGACACCCGAATTTGATCCTGCCTACTCTTAGGTTGATCTAGGTGAATCCGATGATGAAGATAATTGGAATGGTGCTTCAGTGCGATCCTCGAAAAATGATTCAAGCTCGGTATTTGAACCCAATGATCAAAAACTTTCAAACCAGTGAAATCATCATTAAACCGTCATGTTGGAACCGTGGGGTCACCATATTCATTATGGCGACATACACAAGAAACTCTTGAAAACCCTAACCCAAGGCAGTGACCGCCACATTGAACCATGGGGTCGCCAACTCCATTGTGGCAACCACCAGTAGAACCTCATGAAAATTGCACTTTTAGTGGTGACCGCCATGTCCATATCTGGCAACCACCAACTCTAAATGGCCTGACATGTCCCAAAACGTGTTAGCATCTCATTGGTTGAAGAATTTTATAAATATCGTACCCCCTGGTCCATTTTCAGGATGGAATTTTATTAAGAGAAACTCTGTCAAAGCATCGAGAGAGTATGAGCCCCGACGCCGAAACCCTACCAAAGTACCGAGAGCCGGACCTCTGACATCGATACTGAAACCCTAACTTTGATTGGATCATCATTTGAGGATTGGAATGCTGATCACCATTTCTCGACTCGAGGATTCAATAGCAGTCCAGATATTCTATTTGGATCTCCGGTCTTTTTATCTCTATTCTCTCTCTCTTAGAGTGATCGAGTTAAGTTCAATTTCAATTTGTATGCTTCCTACATTTGTATAGTTCTTCTTGTTTACCATTTTATGTGTTTCATGTAATTTGATTACTTTCATTAGTTTCATAATTGTCACTTTGATTCATATAAGCATATTCACACTTAGCACATTGTTACTTTTAAAAAAAATTATTAAAGTGCTAACATAATTTTGCAATTACGATTTACAATGTCGTTATTATTATAATCAATGCACTAACATTTATATGGTTGTAATTATCAATATTGCACTCCATATTTTATATTTCTTAGTTATATTGTAGTTATTATTCTCATTTGTTAGTATGTTGGTTTAATATTCCTTAATAGTATTCTTTTTTCTTTTCTTTTATGCACCAAATCTTTATTATTAAGTTTGTTAGTTTAATTTCCTTGGTTCAAGTTTGTTAGTTTAATTTCCTTTTCTGAATAATGTTTTCAAATAGTGTTAATTCTAATTTCTTAGTTTTTAATATTTTTCTTTTTCTTTTAAAAACCTTTTATCTTTGATTTAATTTTCTTTTTATTAGAAATTAATTATGTTAATGCTAATCTAGATTATTTTGGTAATATGCATGTTTTAGTTACTTTCTTTAAAATCATGTTTTAGAATAACTTAGGTTATTTTAGATTGTTTATCCATTTTAGCCTTATTTTGATTTTAGTTACCTTTAGCATGTTTTCTATTTTTTTATTGGAATTACTGCATGCGGGTTTGTTCCATATATCCTTTAGTTAGAAATTGCATGCCGTAGGGTTTTATATACATAGGCTATGTATTTTTCTTATTTGATTTTGGATATTCTCTCTTCACCTCTATTTTTTGTATTTGCATGCATTTGAGAAATCTTATTAAGAACCAATGATGATTAGTAGATGCCAGCCTTACGGTTGGGTGAATGGAGTGCCTAACATCTTCCCCAATTCGTACCTTAGCCTCAGAACCCATTTTTCTTTCGTTAACGTTTCAAAGGTCAGTAGCCATTTTTGTTTTTCTTGATTTTTCACAAAAATCAAGTGGCGACTCTATTTTCAACAAAAAGGGGTTTTCAAAATTTAACTTTCAAAGTGGTAAAATATTTTCTAATCATTTTTTGAATTCTCTTATTTTTGAACTCAAAACTCTTAAATCCCGGCACTACAGTATTTTCTAGCGACTCCGCTGGGGAATGATTGACAAAATCAATTAAGAGGGCTAGACTTGAAAACATCATTGGTTCTTAACAATACTTTCTCATTTGCATTCTCGCATACATGTGCCTTATTTTTCACACCCCCTGCCTGGTCGACCCGATGCCCCAATCGTTTATCTGTTTCGGAGATTGTTGGGAAGGCGGGCAAACCTTACTGATTGTACGCTTTCATAGGTGCAGTAAAAGAGTTCAGGCGTACTGTTTGACCATATCCTGGACCACACCGGCATAGGAGGTATACCTGGCTCTATTCAGAAGGTACCTTGATTATTGACTAAAATCGACCATTTTGCATGTAGTAGCTTAGAACCCTCCATTAGGTGCTGCAAACCCAGTAGGATTATGTGTTTTGTTAATTGTATGTTTTGTTTGCGTTTGTTAGGATTGTTTGTTCGGCTTAGGCTAATTCTTTTTTCGGGTTGGGCCTAGGTTTTCTATTATCCCTTATTGTTTAGGTTAGTTTTTCATTCGAGTTCTTACCCGAGTTTTGTTCTTCGCCTTGTTTGGTTTTCATGCCGTTAGTTTTCTTCTCGGGGTCATGCCCATGTTTCATTTTGGAGCCTCTAGGATAGTTTTCTCTCTCTTTCGAGTTCTTCCTGGGTTGTCAGTTTTATACCCCATTTGTATTTAGGCTCGCTTTCTTTGAACCATGTGCGCTAGTTTTATTTTCCTACCAGAGTGCTGCTTGTTATTCGCTAGAATCTTAGATCAAACCGGTCCCTTTAGCCTAATTCTATTGTCTTGCCCATTTCTCTGCTAAAATTTGGTTAATCCCCTCCTTAGATTTCCTTGGTTCTCAGATGTTTAGTTGTTATGCTGCCTATATGAGCCTGACAAGGACATTGCTTTAGTTTCAGTGATTATCTACTTGTGGTTTGTTATTTCGGGTATCTGAGATGTTTGCTATCTGCCGTCAGAATTCTTTTCAGAGAAGTGTTTAATTCTGGTTATTCTGCTTTTGGGATCCAAGTTTTCTTTGGGTTAGACCATTGAGCCGGGAAGATTACAATCAACACGTGTTTGGTCTAGATAAGTGATAGGAAGACTCTATAGGGTATCTGAATGGCCAGTTGAATCATCTAAAATAGCAAAAAATGAAGTTAATCTGACAACCCTGATGGGGGCGATCACTGATATACAAAGGGCCGTAGAGCAGCAAACCCAGGCTCAAAATTAGTGCCAAGGCGTAAATGGACAGCCGGATGATACGAATGAAAGTGGCGAAGATTTATGGGATGATAACCAGGGACAAGACGCACCGTAGGTTGCTGTGCCACCTCGGGTTCGCTGCCCGGTTGTGGTAGAAGAGGAAAACACTACTCAGTCCAGGGAGTCCGCGCTTGAGGAAAAGATTGATCGCATGGAGAAAGTCTTGAGGAAGGCAAAAGGGGTGGAAGAATATATGCTGGATGTAGGGGAACTCTGCTTATTCCCATATGCTAAGCTACCGGAGAAATTCAAAATGCCTGAGATGGAAAAGTTCGATGGAACTGGTTAAAGGCTCAATTCTTCCACCGCTCTCTTTAGGGGGCAGTTCAGAGGTAGTTCCTCTCCCTAGATGTTGCTAAGACTAGAACCTAGGAAGACATAACCACAACCTTTATCAGCTAGTACAGGTATAACGTCCAGCTAGACGTAACAACTCGGGAGCTGGAAAACACTCGTTAGGAAAGCTAGGAATCATTTGTTGATTTTTTGACCAAATGGAGAGGAAAAGCTGCCAAGATGATAAATTGGCCGACTAAAAAGGAACAAGTAAGAATCGTGGTAAAAAATCTGTAATCTCCCCTAAAACTCTATTTGATCACACAACCACTCTTCACTTTTGAGTAGCTATTTGATGTTGGGATGCAAATTAAAGATGCCATTCAATCTGGGGACATAGAGAAATTCGAGCCCAGTCAGAAACCAAGAAGATCCTTCCCCACCACTTATCAAAACTAGTCCACCTCTACCAACCTTGTTTCTCGCATGAACGAGGTTAATCTTTTGAACCCTTCATCCTCTACTCAACATTCAAGCAGTACCCAGTAGTCTAACAACAACCAGCAGTCACAACAAAGGTCAAGGAGAGTCTTCACTCCCCTTAACATTTCATTATCCACAGCCCTAAACCGACTTGTCGAGAAAGGGCTTATCAAGTTGTTAGATCCCATGCCCTTACCTGATCCCCTACCTCTGTGGTACAATGCTTCTCAGTACTGCGCTTATCACCAGGGTCATGAGCATTTGACTGATAAGTGTATGAGGATGTGTCATGAGATTCAGGACCTCATTGACAATAAAGTTATCTCACCACCATCCGCTGCTCCAAAACCAAACGTCACGACCAATTTGCTGCCAAATCATACCAAACAGGCTGGGGTAAACTGTATGTCTCTAGGGCAATCAGAAGATCTTAGCCAATACATCTGTTCAGCGTATCTACCACGCCCGTGCATTTTAGCTACTGAAAATCAGACAACTTATTCATTGATTATGGTTGGAAATGGTTAGGATATGATGGAAGAATGGAATGACGATGCTTGGGAGGTGTATTAAAGGGCGATCTAAGCTAACCATCAGGAAGAGGAAGAGGAAGAGCGTAATGAGGAGGATGATTGGCCATTGGACTACCCAGCACGGCCGTATGGGTTTGGCAATGTGCTAGATGGCATTACCCTTCCTTAACATTTTGAGGAGGAAATATATGTTGATGAAACGCAGTCCTACTGATTAGTGCAAATTGTGTTAAAATCAGACAGAGTTGAATGCACTGATTTTTGGGCTACCCAAGAACAGCAAATAGGAAACATCCAAAAAGACATCTGGGAAGAGGTCGACAACACATGGGCCATAAAGGACAAGGATGAAAGAAGAGAAAGAGCAGCGAGTAGCGACTTGAATGATCTATGGCCATTTGAAATCCCTTTATTTGTTGACGAGGTAAGTCAGACTGAGAGCATAATGCCAGGATTGTGGGATCCCGAAGAAGGAGTTGAACACCTAACTAGGAGCGGACGTTAGTTCAAGCCTACTCAGCTTGAAAACGGACAAACAAATGGGAAAGGAAAGGAGAAGGAACAAGAAGAAGAGGATAACATAGTGCTGAAATAGTTGAAAAAAACGCAAGCCAATGCTAGTATCTGGGGCTTATGGATGGCTTCACATCAACATAGGCAAGTGGTGCTAAAGGTCTTGAACAAATCCAACATTTCAATAGATACGACTCTGGAATAGCTTGTCGAGCTTATTCTGCCGGTTGCGAAACCAAAGGTCATTTTCTTTTCTGATAAGGATTTGCCAGTAGAAGGGAGGAACCATAACAAGCCGTTGCACATCACTATTAAATACTTAGAGAAATGGGTTCTGGTAACTCTCATTGGCAATGGGTCTACACTGAATGTCTGCCCACTCAAAATAGCTGTCTATTTAGGGTTGAAGCCAGAACATTTCACACCTAGTAACCAAGGGGTTTGGGCCTATAACAACACTAGACGGGATGTGCTTGGGCTAGTGTCATTTGAAGTGTCAGTGGGACCATTGGAGACGTTGATCGAGTTTCATGTACTGGATGTGCCGGCATCTTTCAATTTGTTACTAGGAAGGCCATGGCTTCACGACCCAAACGTCCAAGTAGTACCTTCCACTCTCCACCAAAAATTGAAGATGATAAAAAATGGGATAGTATTGAGAATTTACGGGGAAGGTAGTATTCAAACCCTGAGAGAAGATGTCTCAACTCTCTTAGAAGTGCAACATGAAGAAGGAGACGTATTTCTGAGTGGATTTCACTATGGCGAGACTCTGGCAGTGCAAATGTTCCTGCAAGAAGAGGAGAATTACATCAACCCGCGAGTGGTCACAATGATGAAGCATATGTCTTACTTCCCAGACATGGGGCTAGGATGTAAACAACAAGGTTTTCCAAAACCTATTTAGGTATTGCTAGCTTCACAATGTTTAGGTCTTGGGTACAAGCCGACGAAGGAAGATTTAGAAGGGCCGAAGGGGGGACAGAAGGGACAGAAGTCCAAATACTCAGGAATGCTCAATGGCTACTTTGTTAACGAAGGAGAAGATTTCCCATGCTGTGGCTTACTAGAGCTATGGATTGATGAAGAAACTAACCAAAAGCTACCAAGATTAGAAATCTTCTTTAACCATCAACTATCTGATACGGAGGAAGGGGAAGTTTCAAAAGAAAAAGAAGGAGAAAAGAATAATCAAGAAGAGGATTGGGCAGATAAGCTGGACGACATAGACATGGATGCGCTATTCAGCAAGAAGATGGCTCAGATGCACATTGCAAAGCAAGATAATCTGATGTTGGGTTATAATGCACCAGCAGATTACACTGAGCTCATTGTGGATGTGTCTGCAAAGGATGTGAATAACTGGTTCATGGAGTCCTGTAATTTGCATGTTGCATGTTCCAAGTCTTAGTCAGAGTCTGTAATTGAAAGCACGTCTGTCTATGCATGTCCTCCTGTTTATGCTTTGGAGTTGGTAATCCCTTCTTCTTTCAATGAAGTAAACGAGATTTCTAGTTACTTTGTTTTTCTTAACTTATTTCATACGCTTTCCAATGATTTTGAATTCGACGGGGATATTCCGAAGAAATAAAACTTTTAATAAAAAGAGAAAAAGAAATTTACGCTCAACCAATAATTGAAAAAACTTTGTCAATAAATTTGGGTAATGAAACTAATCCACAAAGTGTACAAATCGGTTCTTCTTTATCTCTAGTTAAATGTGAGATGTTAATAATTTTATTAAAAGAATTCACAGATGTATTCGCATGGTCATACGAGAATATGCCTGGCATTAATCCCAACATTGTCCAACACCACATCCCCTTGTACCCTGATGTTAAACCAGTCAAGCATAAGTTGATACAGATCCAACCAGAATGGATTTTGAAGATTAAAAAGGAGGCCACCAAGCAAATCAACGCGGGATGTTTGATGGTAACCAAGTATCCGAAATGGGTGGCCAATATTGTTCCAGTATTGAAGAAAGACGGACGCATTCGGGTCTACGTGGATTTTCAAAATCTTAACAAAGCCAGTCCAAAGGATGACTTACCACTACCACACATTGATGTCTTAGTAGATAGTATGGTGGGACATGCCTTATTATCATTCATGGACAGCTTCTCCAGGTATAACCAGATTCTGATGGACCCTGAGGACAGAAAAAAAAACGACATTCACTACACCCTAGGGCACTTATTGTTATCGCGTGATGCCGTTTGGTTTGAAGGGTAGCGCCCCTAACCCATTTTAATAATATAAACTAAATATAAATCTGGAACCAATCCGATATGGAAGCCTTTCCTTCAAAAACTATCTCTTTGAATAACCCATTTGAGCCTCTAGACCAACTGTGAAAACTTAATTCATAACAATTTTCAACAATGTAATCCAGCGGATACCGCTCGAGCGGACACTCCACCGCTCAAGCGGTGACACACCCGAGAGTTTTTGCTTAAAAACTGTGGAAAAACACTTATGTCCTTAGAAACCTGATTCAAATGATTGATTTTTCTAAACCTGTTTTGTGAGGATAAAACCCAAGGAGGAAAATACGTAATTGAAAACAAAATTTTCATTCATTAGAAACCAAACGTTTTTGCCAAAATCATTCCCTAAAAGATCGAAACACCAGCTCAAACAAAATAATAGCGTCCTCACATGCACGCATCATATAAATGTATGACCCTAAGGTCTTACAATAGTAGTTTGGTTCAAAATTACATTAATCCAACCATTCAAAGAAGGGTTACATTTATACACTTTCATTTCTCAAAAGCTAATTATCCAAAGAAATAATGTAATCCTATTAAATTTCCCAAAAGCTATCGACCATCGGTCTTACTCCATGGCCTTCTTTCTACCGTCACCTGTGTTAACCAACATGAGCCGAAGCTTGTAGGAACAAGACTAAGATTGAATATATGCATAATATGCGAGGATGGTTATGCAAGATGCACAAATAAACTTAATCACTATATAGTATTTGTTCCGAAATTAGTTTTCCTTGCATAACCAAGTTTCATAAAGAAAGATTGCTACTCCATGTTTTTGTTTCATACTCATAGGAATATTTATCGTTCACTATTAATTCATTAATCTTACTATTCTTAATTAACCCAAGCCATTTCATCATCTTGTCATATTACCAAATTAAGGTGTCTCATACTCAAGTTCATCACTACTCACACACACTTACACATGCTTTACCAACTCGTTTCGGGTTTCATCAATTTATAGTTCATATTTTAAGCACCGACGCCGGACGAACATGTAGACCCATGTAGCATTACCCTCAATCCAGCCACACGGGCCCCGTGACGTAACAGTACGTTCTATACCCCAACACGACTAACGTCTATTCCCAGTCACTAGCCGGTGGGCAGAGAACCCAACTACGTCATTTCCCGGTCATCAGCCTGCGAGTTGAGAACCCAGCGGGTTGAGAACTCAATCTGCGCAATTTTTTGGACTTTCACCGAGAAGCAACTCGTGCCCAACCTTAAATAATTAGGAAACCGGTCCTTTTTCGCATATCATAACACAACACACGCACACGTGAGTCCAACCCAAATGGTTCCTCTCACCAACCCATTTCACTACACAATTTCATCATTCACATTTCCATTGTTCACGGCTCAAAACCGAATTAATCATCATGTGACTTCAAATTCACAAATTCATTGATTTTATTCAACACTTGACTTGATATTAAAATACATTACATGGATTCATGGAATTAAATCACGATAGGCAACAATAATCTTCAATTTAACCATTAATCATGTCAATTTCGTCATACAACACCTTCAAACCCCAAAACCACAATATCCATGGGTTAACCCCAAAATACAAACCCTAATTTCATATTTCTCACCCCAAATCACAAGATAAAACAATGTCAAGATAGATAATGCTAAATCCTTCATAAATTCAAGATTTAACCATTATTATCCCCAATCTCAAACTTAAGGTTTCAAAAACCATAAATTTTAGATCATCATGTTCATAAATGAGAAAATACGACACATATCACTTACATAGTCAAAGAAGGTCTTGGATCTTACCTTTTAACGCTAGATCCGTAAGAAAAGGCCTCGGATGAGCTCCAATCACTTGGATCTCCAACCACGTGATGAGAACAACGCCTCCAAAGCTAAGATCGAGTCCTTAACGGATGAACCACCGGGAGGAAGGCGAAGAAACCCACTCCAAGAAGCCCAAACAAGCCCCTATTACCTCTCAAACCAAAACCTTAACACACGTCCTTTGCTTTGGAGAGAGAGACATAAGGAGAAAAATAAGAAAAAGAAGGTCCACACCCCTTTTTAAAATATCAGGTCCGCGACAGTCCGCTCGAGCGGTCCCACACCCGAAAACTCTCTGCCATCTCACCGCTCGAGTGGTGACCCTACCGCTCGAGCAGTCAACCCTGAGCTGAAATTCTCACTTACTAAGGCTAAAATTGAATCATACACGCGCAACATGTCATCTGACTACACATTTATTTATTTTTTGCAAAACTTTCACCTTTAATTATCAGAAACGAACACGTACAAGCTCGAGACTAAATTTTACACGTGATTCTCACTCCCCAAATATCTACATAAAACATAGTAAACATGCTTTTATTAAAATTCAAAATTAGAAAAGGTCATGATCACTACAATCTCCCCCACTTAGGAGTTTTCGTCCTCGAAATCACGTATACATCAGGGACTGAATAACTTGGGGTAATTCCTTTGAACTTCAAATTCTCGTTCCCAAGTAGCTTCTTCAACGCCTTGGTGAAGCCACAACACCTTCACATATTGAATGGTTCTCCCCCGTAAGACTTTCTCTTTAGTGTCAAGGATTCTCACTGGGCTTTCTTCGTAGGTAACATCATCATCAACTCTCAACTCTGTCCAATCCAAAATGTTGGATGGGTCTGGCTCATACTTGCGCAACATAGATACATGAAAAACATTGTGCACAGAGCCTAATTGTGGTGGTAATACTAGACGGTAAGCTACTTCACCAATTCTATCAAGAATTTCAAATGGGCCGATAAAACGCAGCGATAACTTTCCACTCTTGCCAAATCGCATTAAACCTTTTCGTGGCGAAACTTCCAAGAATACATGGTCTCCCACCTCAAACCCCAATGATCTTCTTCTTTTATCTGTGTAACTCTTCTTGTTGGGAATGTATACTGAAAAGTCCTGCTTTTTATGTATTTTATTCTGGATCCCTGGCATATTAATAAGAAACATTTGAGATGGTTTTGCATTTATGATTTC
>JAULJZ010173032.1:0-48651 GCA_032270985.1 Heliamphora pulchella
CGGTCAAATAAGTTAAACAGAAGGGTTTAAGGAATATCAAGATGCCGATTAAATTAAATTGTCAGTAATTAAATTTAATTAGCAGGTATCGAGAATCTTAACATGGGGAGAAATGGTAAGTATTTAAGAACAGGAGCTTAATGCAAGAAGGTCTTGAGATTATGAATTAGAGTGAAATTATAGTTCTTTAGTGGTGTGAACTGTAATTCAGTATTTCATGAAAATTACAGAAATCGCTACGTCTTTCCATAATTGCAAAAACTGCTGGTAAGGTAATTATGTTCCACTGGAAGTCTTACTCATAATTACTTCCTAGGTCCCTGTTGTAGCCCTATATATATGCAGGTAGGTTGAACTAGTTTGAGATTGATAGATGATATATCATATATCAAATATATCATAATTTGTCTTTCAAGACTGAATATATCGGGGTTCTGCCGGTACAAATTCTCGATAGTCCGTAGCCCACACTACGTTCGATGATCACGTAAGAAAATACAGTAGAAGATCTCATAGGAGCTTTAACTCGAAATTAATTAGTAGTTGAAGAATCGATCGACAAAAAGTATTTTTCTAAATTAACTTTGGTTGCATGGGTTTTATTTTGATCGTTCAACGCCAAAAATTTTATTTGGAACCCATTTCAGTGTTTGCCCATCCAGTTAATTTTTTACCAAAAATTATTCACAAAAATAATGATTTTGCCAGTTTTGCCTCCAACAAGACGTCCTCCCATTGAGGCATGCTATTCTCAGGTTACTAGACAACTTGCAAATTAATTTTAAAATGGTAGAGAGAACCAAATTAAAATAAATTTAAAGTTTTGCTTGTTATAATTAACGATATTTTTAATTATGTAATTCTCAGGATTAAAATAGATTTCAACCCACTCGCTTTAATACTCAAAGAAAATAAAGTTACGGGACTGAATTTTGTTGACTGAAAATGCAAATTGGATATAACTTTAACTACCAATGGTATTCTTACAATACCAGAAAATGTGTCTGTTTCAGAAAAAAGTTCTTCCTTGGGGCCAAAAAGCATGAAGAAGAAAAATGTTTAGAAATAGGGAGACGATTTCTAGGGTAGTTAGTAGGCCACGAACTGGTGTGAAAAAGCCGAAAGACAAGTTTTCACTGCAACGAAACCAGCACTGAAAAAAGTTATGTTTAATATTTCTCAGCAGGCAGAACAAATAAGGTAATTCATGTACACTGGTTGTGGAAACATGTTTAGCGGTGTATCTACCAATACCTGGTGTGTAGATACGGGAGCCACTAATCATGTCTGCAATTCATTGCAGGAGTTCCAAAAAATCCAACAACTTAGTGATGGGAAGATTTACCTGCATATGGGTAATAATACAAAAGTAACAGCAGTTGTAATAGGAGATGTCACTCTCAGTTTTGGTAGAGATTGGATTTTAATATTGAGAGATTGTCTTTATGTACCTGCCATTATAAGGAACTTAATTTTCGTTTCTAGATTGGCTAAAGACGGATATTTGGTTTATTTTAATAACTCTGTGGTTATTAAGGATAATAAACTGGTTATCTGTTCTGGTAATTGGTGGATGATCTTTATATTATTACTCCAATCTCTCCTACACTGTAACTGACTAAAACGAATAATACATCTATATTACCATATAAGAGAAAGTTTCATTCTTTAATGAACCAAACGTTTTTTGGCACTTACGCTTGGGTCATACTAATCTAAAAAGGATAAACAGACTGGTAGCAGGTGGACCTTTGAGTTCATTGGAAGTGGAAGCACTTCTAGCCTGTGAATATTGCTTAGAGGGTAAGATAACCAAGAGACCCTTTTCGGCCAAAGGTTATAGAGCTAAAGAACCGTTGGACCTAGTTCATTTTGATGTGTGTGGTCTTATGACAATCCGGACTAGAGGTGGCTTTGAGTACTTCATCAGTTTTATTGATGACTACTCAAAGTATGAATACATTTACCTGATGTACCGTAAGTCTGAATGCTTTGAGAAATTTTAAAAATTCAATGCGGAGGCAGAGAAGCATCTGGGTAAAATTATCAAATCACTACGAGCCGACCGTGGTGGGGAATACCTCTTTAGAGAGTTTAAGGACTACTTGTCATCCGAGGGGATTACATCTCAGTTGACTGCATCTGGCACTCCACAGCAAAATGGTGTAGCAAAAAGAAGGAATAAGACTTTTATAGAGATGCTAAGGTCAATGATGAGTTATTCAGATTTATTCGATTCGTTTTAAGAACTCGCTTTAGACAGCGGCTTACATTCTGAACTTGGTGCCTTCTAAGTCAGTACCTTCAACTACCACAAAATTGTAGATTGGGCGTATGCCTAATCTGAAACACATTCGTATTTGGGGGTGTCCAGCACATGTTTACCAAAAATTATTTGCAAAAATAATGATCTTGAAAGTTTTGCTCCAACAAAAGGCCACCACCTTTACCACATAGCGATCGGCACCTATGTCTTGTTCTTTTTAGCGACTGCCAGCTTCAGACCCAGCGACCGCCAGGTTCAAAGGTGGCAGGCACTTTGTTTTGTACTCTTCTTTTTGCAATTTTGTATGCTAGTGTCAAAATAAAACATCCATGATCATTGTATCATGCAAAGCAGTGCAAGCAAGAAAATAAGGAAAAAAAACCATGTAAACAGGTGTATAAAATGCAGTGAATGGCACAAAAGCCCATGTGTATCAGAATGTATGTGAGATAGGAATAGCCAGGCCCAATAACCAATAAATCTAGGGCACGCAAGCCCATAAAATCAAATGTATTAGAATGTAACAGAATGTATCATAAAAGGGGGAAGGGAAATCTCTTTCATCGTCTCTGACAGACCCGGCAGAAAGAAGGCTCAGCCTCGTCAAAGCTAACGTCCTCAAATAGTGTCTCCAGGTCATCACCATCATCCCTACCATTTGAAGAAGAAGATACAATGCGAAAATGGCTCCTGGCAAAAGAGACGGATCCTCTAGAGCGAGCTCTAGAAGAGGAGGCACGAGACCCGCGACCTCGTATTAGAGTCTGAACTTGAACCTGAGGCCGACCCATTGCCTGCGGCTGTATGATACTGGTGGCTGGTGTCGGAGGTTGTTAAAAGGAAATAAGGATCATAACATAAATATAGAAAAAGTGAAAAAAAGTCAAAAGGTCATCAGATACTCATTATTGCCACTGGGGTAAAAGTAATGCCAGCTGCTCGAACGGTGGCATCTAGCTGTCAAACTAGTGCCCTCAGACTCGTAACCATCAGCATCATGCGATCCAGCCATGCCTGATTAATCTACGAAGAAAAGAGGCAGTTTAATAAAACTAGACAAGTAAAGAAGTAACTGAATGAAAGGTGGAAGAACAAACGACAGACCTGGACAATCTCAGCTCTAAACTCAGACGCCAGTGGGACTAGGACCAAAAGAGGGAAAGGGTAGCCATAAACCACGGTCCGAATATCCCATGGGATCTTAGGACCCATCACCCCTCCAACACTAATAACAGCAGCTCCACCAGCACCTTTAGCAGCTCTAGCACCTCCAACAGCAGCAGCAGCTCCAGCAGCACCACCACCACCAGCCCCAACACCAACAGTGTCAGCTCCAGCTCTAGCAGCAGCAACCTCAGGAGCAGCCTTTGGTGCTCGTCCTCTCCTCTTGCCAGCAGGTGCAGCTGGGCTAGGACCCAATGGACCTAACAAGTGTGCCCGGGCCCATGCAGTGTAATCCCCCTCCGGTCCTAATAGCTCTATAGCGTGGGTCCCCATTATCTCAAGCAGCATGTCAACTTGGCTCAAATGGTTCGTCTAGCGCATACAAGTTGGAGGAGCAGTCGAGATCCAAAAGTGATCGGGACCTAGGGACTGGTGGACCACCCTCTCTGCCAAATAGTACTCTCGACAGAAAAGGCCCTCTAGTAGGATTCGCATCGACAAGGCATCACGACTGCACATTAAGTCCTTGCCAGCCTGATCCTCCATCCCCCGCCAGACATCCCAATGAACCTGCAAAAATTCAATGAATAGTACAGAGAACAAAAAGTACAGTGAGCAATGATCAGGTGCAGAACAGGGTTCAGTGTTTAGTGTATAGTGAGCAGTGAGCAGTGATCAGTGTGCAGAACAGGGTTCAGTGTTCAATGAACAATGAGCAGTAATTAGTGTGCAGAATAGGGGTTAATGAATGGTGAACAGGGAACAATGCAGTGCAGAGAACAGTAATCAGTGCAGTGAGCAGTGAACAATGCGGTACAGAGAACAGTATACAGTAAGCAGTAAATATAAAGCAAGAAGTGGTACCTGATCTGGGGGTCAGTTAGTCTAGAGAAGCTCGAAATCTATCTAAGTTCTTTCCTCCGGTCTTCTTCCCCTTCAAACCTTGGGCCCACTGAGCTACACGGGGAATAACCAAAGAGAGTAGGCAGAAGAGTTCACCGGGACGTGAAGCCCGAGGAACTCATAAGTAAGGATGGCAACGGGGGGGAACGAGGCGGGGGTGTGTTCCCTCACCCCCACCCCATTTATTGGCAAGGCAGGGTCGAGGAAAAATAATCAGGGAAATGGCGGGGGCAGGGGCGTAACAAAAAATACATTTTTCACTTTAAAAAAAATTAATACTAACAATAATGACATGATAAGATATTAAAATAATAATATTAATCAATGACTATAATTAAAAATAAAAAAAATAAGAAATACAAGTAAAAATATAAAAATAAGTATAATATTTTTGTATTTTAGTTCTATTATATTGTTAAAAAATAAAATTTATATACATGTTTATATATTAAATATATTTAATTTATTTAATCAGGGGCGAGGAGGGGAAGAACGGGACGGGATTGCAAATACCGCCCCTACCCGTTACTTAGTGGGTGTAGGAAAAATCCGCATAAAATGGGACGGGAGAAGTGGGGGCTGGGCGGGGCGGGTACGGGTGTAATTGTCATCCCTACTCATAAGTCCAAAGCTGTAAAGAGAAGAAGTTAGCAAAAGAACATATAACAAATAACAGAAGAAATGAATGAATAGAAACTAAAACATACCTCCCAGACCCTCCAATATCTCCAAATGCTGAGCTCCTAGGAAAACCTAGTCAAGGCCCTCATCGATCCATAGAGTGTAGCCAGAGCAGCTCCTCCCCAATCGTATGTGACAACTCGGTCAAGGTGGGCGAGGCTACTGAGATAATGTAGTTGCACGGTATTCTCCTTGTTTAAAAATAAGGAGGTACCGAACATGTATATCAAGAAGCTGCGAGTAACCCACTCGAAGTAACAAGGCTCGGTGCAGTAGAAGTGGCGGAAGAGCTCGAAGAACCACGTATACCCGACTCTGTCTCTATCCATCTGGACGGGAACAACGCCAAGCAGGTAGGTCAAGGCATCGGCTGAGCGGGCGATCAATGGATCGAATGGAATGGGAGCTCCTCGGACTTGGATACTGGTCATCAACGTGAAATCAAGAAGCGTTAGTGTAGCCTTGAATGTGATGAAGTGAAAGGTTTTGGTGGTATCCCACCACCTCTCTGCCAGGGCTGTCAACCAAACCCGGTTGTTGCTCGTCCTACCCAACAGTGATATGAACTGAGCAAAGCTGGAGGCATCACCAAAAGCCCGACTAGGAGCAAGGAGGGCATCATACCACTCCAACACCTCACTAGAGGCAGAACCGTTGAACCCTCGGACGTATTGGACAACCTAAAAAGAAGAAGATGAGCAGAATATATAAGAGCAGTTAAAGTAAATGGAATGCAAAAAATACAGAAAGCAATAAAAAATCCTAGGTTCGTGTGTGAGTGACGATCTTTTGGTTCCCTTTAAGCCCTGGTGCGCTAGAAAAATCTTTTTAACCCTAAGTTCGTGTGTAAGTGACAATCCTTTAGTTCTTTTAAGCCCTAGTAGACTAGGCACCCTAAGCCCTAGTACGCAAGTTAAATCTTTTAACCCTAGCTTTGTGTGTGAGTGACAATCATTTGGTTCTTTTAAGCCCTAGTAGACTAGGCACCCTAAGCCCTAGTGTGCCAGGCAAATCTTTTCAACCATAGGTTCATGTGTGAGTGACGATCCTTTGGTTCTTTTAAGCCCTAGTAGATTAAACACCCTAAGTCCTGGTGCACTAGGCAAATCTTTTAACCCTAGGTTCGTGTATGAGTGACGATCATTTGGTTCTTTTAAGCCAAAGTAGACTAGGCACCCTAAGCCCTGGTGTGCCAGGCAAATCTTTTCAACCCTAGATTCGTGTGTGAGTGGCGACTCTTTGGTTCATTCAAGCCCTAGTAGACTAGACACCCTAGGCCCTGGTGTGCCAAGAAAACCTAACCCTAGGTTCATGTGTGAGTGACGTTCCTTTGATCCTTTTAAGACCAAGTAGACTAAGCACCCTAAGCCCTAGTGCGTCAGAAAAATCTTTTCAACCCTAGGTTCATGTGTGAGTGACGACTCTTTAGTTCTTTTAAGCCTTAGTAGACTAAGCACCCTAAGCCCTGATGCGCCAAGTAAACCCAATCCTAGGTTCGTGTGCGAGTGACGATTCTTTAGTTCTTGCACACCCTAGTAGAAAACTAGATACCTTAAGCCCTATTGCGCTAGGCAAATCTCTTCAACCATAGGTTCGTATGTGAGTGACGATCCTTTGGTTCTTTTAAGCCCTAGTAGACTAGGGACCATAAGCCCTCGTGGGCCAGGTAAACCCAACCCTAGGTTCGTGTGTGAGTAACGATGATTTGGTTCTTGCACGCCCTAGTAGAAAACTAGGTACCCTAAGCTCTGGTGCGCCAGGTAAACCCAACCCTAGGTTCGTGTGTGAGTAACGATGATTTGGTTCTTGCACGCCCTAGTAGAAGACTGGGTACCCTAAGTCCTGGTGCGCCAGACAAATCTTTTAACCCTAGATTCGTGTGTGAATAACGATCATTTGGTTCTTTTAAGCCCTAGTAGACTAGGCACGTTAAACCCTAGTGCGCCAGGCAAACCTTTTCAACCCTAGGTTCCTGTGTGAGTGACAACCCTTTGGTTCTTTCAAGTCCTAGTAGACTAGGCACTCTAAGCCTTGGTGCGCCAGGCAAACCTAACCCTAGGTTCGTGTGTGAGTGATATTCCTTTGGTTCTTTTAAGCCCTAATAGACTAGGCACCCCAAGCCCTAATAGACTAGGCACCCCAAGTCCTAGTGCGCTAGGCAAATCTTTTTAACCCTAGGTTCGTGTGTGCGTGACGATCCTTTAGTTCTTTTAAGCCATAGTAGACTAGGCACCTTAAGTCCTGGTGCGCCAGGAAAATCTTTTCAACCCTAGGTTCGTGTATGAGTATCGACCATTTGGTTCTTTCAAGCCCTAGTAAACTAAGCACCCTAAGCCCTGGTACGCCAGGCAAACCCAACCCTAGGTTCGTGTGTCCTTTGGTTCTTGCACACCCTAATAGAAAACTCGGTACCCTAAGCCCTGATGTGCCAGGAAAATATTTTCAACCCTAAATTTGTGTGTGAGTGACGACCTTTTAGTTCTTTCAAGCTCTAATAGACTAGGCACCCTAAACCTTAGTGTGCCAGGCAACCCTAACTTCGTGTGTGAGTGACGATCCTTTAGTTCTTGCATACCCTAGTAGAAAACTAGGTACCCTAAGCCCTGGTGCCAAGGTAAATCTTTTAATCCTAGATACGTGCGTGAGTAACGATCCTTTGATTCTTGAACGCCCTAGTAGAAGACTAAGTACCTTAAGCCCTGGTGTGCCAAGCAAATCTTTTTAACCATAGGTTCGTGTATGTGGCAATCCTTCGGTTCTTTCAAACCCTAGAAAAAGATCAGGTACCGTAAGCCCTGGTGCGCCAGGCAAATCTCTATTTTAAATCATTTCAGATGTTATGTTTTCCAAAAAAATGATAAAAATTCACCCCCTTAGATTTCTGTGTTTTTTTAGAAAAAAAAAAAAAAAAAACCACCCCTTTAGTTTTTTTGTGATTTTTTAAAAAATAAAAATGAAAAATCACCCCTTTATTGTTTGCATCTAAACCCTATTTCCAGTATCCCTACTGTTTTAGAATCTCCTTTGCACAGATACCTAAGCTTGTTTTTCAGTCTAATGTCCAGATTTGTTCTTTTAATGTGATTACATATTTTATATGTCCAGTTCATTCACATATTGCATACAAATATCATATACATCACATCGCAAAATAGCAAATCACAAGGGATCCTAGAAATACATCTATGCTCAAGACATAAAAAAATAAAGCATGCTTTGATACTAAAAAGAAGAGATAGGATAACCTACCGAGGGACACTGGCGAGAGATATGCTGGTCTGGCTCCCGAAGCAGCAACGGCGACAACTGGAGGCTCGTAGCACCTCATCCCACCTGGGCCCAAGCGATGGAGAACCGGAGCATAGGAGTGTGGGTCGAAAGGTGTGGGAAGACCCTCTCTAGCATGAGGATCCAAGAAATCTTCAATCTTAGCCTCAACAGCGGCGTTTGCAATTGCCTGTGTTGCAACAGCCGCCCATGCTGCCCTGTCCTGCTCCTTAGTAGCACGAAGTAAAGACTGCTCAGCCTCGGTCGCGAGAATGTCCATGGCCCCATAGTAGTGAAAGGCTAAGGTACGGAGATCCCATTTGCAGGTATACGAGAATTGGCACCCCAAATGGCACCCATGGAAGAACTCTCGGCACCAGAAGAGCCTCATCGTGCCCCTAAATCGTCGTCTCCATGACCATGGCCCGCCATGAATAAGAAAGGAATCACAAACAGTAACGTAAACATCGTGTATCGAGGAGGGGTACTCGAAGAATAAAGGGAAAAAGGACGCAAGGAACAAGAAAGACTAAGAGAAAGTCGAGAGAGAGTTTGAGAGAGCAAAGGAGTAAAGAGAGAGAGTGAAGATGCAAGTGAGCCTAACCTGCACGGCTTGGGAGCCATTTGCGCGTGTGGAAATGGCGGTCACCACCTTCGATGTTGGCAACCGTTGGGTTTTGAAGCGTCTCATGACGACCGCCATGTCAGAGGAGTTTTGTTGTGGCAACCGCCACCTGACAAGCAATCATGTCAATCGTCTCGTGCTTTGAACTTGTCGACCGCCAACGCTAAAGTTGGCGGGCCCGTGTTTTGAGAAGAAATCATTATGTTTTTTTTGGGGGGGGGGGGGGGGGGGGTTTGTGTGTTTTATTTGTTTCGGTATGTTTTGTTTTTGTGTTTTGTGAAAATAATTTTAAACCTTTGTTACTTTTCACAACCAATTTTTGTGTGTTTTTCTAAAATAATTTTAAATCTTGGTTGTTTGTCAAAAATAGTTTTTAAAATCTTGTATGTTTTTTTAAAAATAGTTTTTAAATCTTGTGTGTTTTTTAGATATAATTTTTAAATTTTGTGTGTTTTTCTTGGTTGTTTTTTTTCGAAAATAATTTTTAAATCTTTTTTTGTTATTTTCCTTCAATATAATTTTTTTTAAACCTTATCTTGGTTGTGTTTTAATCTGGGATTTTTTTTTCGATAAATTTAATTTTAAAGTCTTGACTTGACTTTTTAATTATTTGTTTTTCGTTTTCATCATGAATTTTTAAGTCTTGACTTGACCTATTAATTCATCCTTTTCGATGAAGATAGTTTTAAGTCTTGACTCGACTTTTAATTATTTTTCTTCCGTGTTTAGTCCTAAATTTTTAGATCTTGGCTCGACCTATTAATTTGTGATTATTCTTTCAATAAAAATAGTTTTAAGCCTTGACTCGGCTTTTAATTATTTTTTATCCCATGCTCAAATCTTTAGGTATTAACTCGACCTATTAATTCATGGTTTTCTCTGATAAGGATGAATTTAAAGTTTTGACTCGACTTTATAATTATCCTTACCCTGCTATCGTTATGAGTTTTTAGGTCTTGACTCGACCTATTAATTCATTGTTACCTTCTCAGTTAAGATAATTTCTAGAATCTTGACTCGATCCTTTTAATTATTTTATCCCCAGTCTCTTAGATCTTGACTCGATCTTTGATTTGTTTGATTGTTTGTGCTCCTTTTAAATCTTAACTCGGTCTTCAGGATATTGTTTACATTATGTTGATGTTTGATCATATCAATATTTGCATCATATGAGCATTTGCATCATGTTTAGCATCTTGCATCTATGCATTTGCCCCAATAATGACATTTTGGTCTGATCTCTTGCAAAGGAGTACGTAGGCAGCTCGATAGAAATACGAGTACGACCAACATTATATGTATGCTTGTATGTTTGTGGCCTAAGATTGACGGCTCGGTCAAATGGATGTTGTCTCTGAATCTTTGATATAAATTGCATCATGCATTGCTATGCAAGTTATATCAAAGAGAAACAACTATAGACACCCCAATTTGCCAATCTTAGGTTGATCCGGGTGAATTCGATGGTGAAAACAAGTGGAATGGTGCTCTTGAAACAATCATCGGGAAGTGATCCTAGCTCAGTAACTTGAATCCAACGATTAAAATCTTTAAACCAGCAAAATCACCTTGAACCGCCAACTTTTGAACCTTGGGACCACCAACTCTATTGTGGCGATCTCCACAAGAACCTCTTAGAAACCCTAGTCAAAGTGGCAACCACCACATTTGAACCATGGGGTGGCCAATTTCATTGTGGCGATCGCCATAAGAAACTCTTGGAAGCTTGATTCTTGTGGCGACCGCCGACTTCATTTATGGCGACTGTCAACTCCAAATGGCCTGACACGTCTCAAAACGCGTCAACATTTTATTGGTTGAAGAACTCTATAAATACCATACCCATGGTACGTTTTTTAGGGGAGAGGGAGAGAATTTAAAGTGAGAGATATTCTGCCGAAGTATCAAAAGAGTACGAGCCCCGACGTCGAAACCCCTACCGAAGTATCGAGAGACTAATCATCAATACCGAAACCCTGGCCTCCTACACTTGGTTTGGATCATTGATCGATGATTGGATCGTTGAAGCACATCTCCCAGACTTGAGGTTTCATCCTGATTATAGCGATCCAAGTATTCTCCTTGACTTAAGGTTTCACCCCGCTTTTCTCTCTCCACTCTTTATCCTTTGAAGTGGCTGAGTTAAGTTCAATTTCAATTCTCATGTTTCATTCATATGTATAGTTGATTTAGTTTACCATTTCATTTGTGAAAATGTAAGCATGAAATTAATGTGCATAGTTTGTTTATTGTAGTTTGGATACTTTTTATTGATTTCTTAGTTGGTATTTTGCTCATATTGCACACTTAGCACATTGTTACTCTCGAATTCATTTAAAGTAGTGCGAACATATTTGACAATTACAACTTTCGATATTGTTATTGTCATAATAAATGCATTTATATCTATATAATTGTAGTTATCAATATTACATCCATATTTTCTAATTAGATAATTGTTTTACTATTACATAATAGTTTATGTTTTAATACATTATCTTTAGTTTAAATCCTTTCTAATTGCATTGCTTTTATTTTTATTTTTATTTTGCTTAA
This sequence comes from Heliamphora pulchella, assembly GCA_032270985.1. Classification (NCBI taxonomy): domain Eukaryota; kingdom Viridiplantae; phylum Streptophyta; class Magnoliopsida; order Ericales; family Sarraceniaceae; genus Heliamphora; species Heliamphora pulchella. Next base: position 11,463 of record JAULJZ010173032.1, read on the forward strand.
TATCAAAATTTACAAAATCTTTTAATGTAAGTTTAATTCTTTTCATAGTATTTCTTTTATTTTTCTTTTCTTTCATTTTGTTTAACGTTAAAATTCACAAAATCTATTAATGTTAGCTTAGTTTTTCCTTTTATGGCATTTATTTTATTTTTTCTTTATTTTGTCTAATTTTTATAAAATAAAACCTAAAAAAGTCTATAATAAATAGTTAGATTTCTTTTCCTTTCCCTTTAAGTCATAATTCTAATTAGTTTAATAGCCTTTTCTTTCAAAATCATTAAATGTTAGTTTAATTTTCTTAGAATTTCTTTTATTTTTCTTTTTCTTTTATTCACCAAATCCTTTTAATGTTAATTTAATTTTCTTTAATAGCATTTTTTCTTGTTTTTATTTTATTTTATTTTATTTTGTTTAACATTAAAGTCATGAAATCTTTAAATCTTAGGTTATTTTTTTTAATGGTATTTCTTTTAGTTTTCTGTTATTTTTCTTATTTAATCTTTTGATGGCATACTTTACTTGTTTTTGTTTAAAATCATGTTTAGAGCAATTTAGATTATTTTAGTTATTTGATGATATTGTTAGCAAATTCATGCTCATTTTTTTGTATGATTTGAACTTAGTGACTTTTAGCATATCTTTGATCATCTTTTTTTGAATCATGCTAGTTTAGGTTATTTTGGTGATATTGCAGGCGAGCGTATTCCATGTATCATTTAGTTAGAAATTGCATATCATAAGACTTAAGATTTTTTTTTGATACCGATTTTATTTAGCATTATATATATATGTGTGTGTGTTATGTATTTTTTTTATTTGATTTTGAATATCTTTTCTTTACCTCCATCTTCTGTAATTACATACATTTGAGAAATCTAATTAAGAACTAATTATGATAAGTAGAGGTCAGCCTCACGGTTGGGCGAACGGGGTGCCTAACACCTTCCCTAATTCGTACTTTAACCCATAAACCTTTATTTTCTCTAGTTAACGTTTGAAAGATCAGTAGCAATTTTTGTTTTTCTTGATTTTTCTCAAAAATCAAGTGACGATTCCATTTTTAACAAAAGAGATTTTCAAAATTTAGTTTTTAATGCGTTAAAATATTTTATACAAATTTCTTGAAATCCCTTATTGTTGAACTCAAAATCCCTAAATTTCAGCGCCACAATAGCCATCTAGACCGTTCGTGATAATCGTGCCCCTCGTCTTAATAAGCTGAATTGCCGCATGGGTCGAGTTACTAACTCTGCTCTTTCTCTCTTTTTTCTTATCCGAGTTGCTACTGTTCGGTAGCTCATATAGGGCAATCAATATGGATCAACCAAATAATACAACCGAGTGGTTATGGATACATGCTTATCTGAGCCGAATCCATCTATTCGAGTTGGTTGGATCCTCATTCACACTTAGCTTGAGTACTTCTTTTCTTTGAATATCCTAGGACTTCATCATTTTATGTGTTTTTAGGAACTTCAAGAATTATATGTTCATGTAGTGACGTCCAAGCCAGTCATCCGAGTAGCTCCGGTTGTTTGGCTTTCCTAATCTTTATCACCACATCAATTTTAGGCTATTTACAATTTTTAAGTTAATTTTTTTGAAGTTAGTTGTTTGAGTAAAAAATTAATTTTTTACTTTTTGCTCAAAATGGATAATTTTACTTTCTATATATTTGATATTAACAATTATATATAATTGGTAGTAGTAGCAATAAGTTATAAATAATGAATATTATTATATTTTTAAAAATGATAAGAGTTTGAATAGAATATTATGTGAGTTTGTGTTTTAAAAGTGATAGGAGTATTATTGGACCTTTTTTACTTTTTTGTCAAATTGATAATTTTAATTTTTTTTAGTATTTTTTTTAAAAAAAATTAAAAAACAAAATAGACAATCAAGACCTTAAACACGTTTATGAGGTTTTTTAAATTCATCACTAAAACCTAATAAATAATTATTTTAAACTTATTTTGAAACAAAAATCTAAACTTAAAAATAAGGTTACAAACCAAACATAAAATAATAGTTAATTAAAGTAAAAAATAAATTTTTTTTAGCTATATTAGCTGTAGTTTAAAAAGTACACTTTTCGAAACTGACAGTCGAATCAAAAAAATATTCTAAACAGAGGTCTGATCACATTTGGCAATTCAAACCCATCAATGGGCCGACGCATTTTCTGATTACATGTCATATCTCGCCATAACTCTGAATCCATCCAAGGAAAATATTCACTCTCTGAGCATCACCATAAAAGACGAGAACACTCTCACACTTCAAAACACAACTCACGGAAGCAAAGAGCAAATGGGAAGTGTTGGCGGTGCCGAGCATCTCGTCTTCAGAAAAGGGTCGCAGGTCGAAGTGAGCAGCGACGACGACGGATTCAGAGACTCGTGGTACGTCGCCACCCTCGTGGACGTAGTACCTTCCAAGAAGAGGAAGAGGGAGGCGAAGACGAGCACCAGACAAAAGTACCTGGTCGAGTATAAGACCTTGTTGGCCGACGACGATGCCTCCGAGCCGTTGAGGGAGTACGTCGACGTCTCCTTCATGAGACCTTTGCCTCCCGCTGACGACGGCGACGACCAACAACCTTCTTTGGAGGTGAACGACCTGGTCGACGCGTTCCATAGAGATGGGTGGTGGACTGGCGTCATCACCAGAGTCGCCGACGTCGACCACAACCAGGAGTCCAGGTTTGTCGTCCTCTTTCAGAATCCTCCGGAGGAGATCGAGTTCTCTCGGTCCGAGTTAAGGGTCCATCACGACTGGATTAATGGCAATTGGGTCAGGCCTAAAAAGCAGGTTTTACAATTTGTCTATCTGATTTTTTCGTAGTTTTCTGTTTGTTTTTTTGTTTGTTCTCTATGGGGGACTTTACGCTTATGCTTTATAGGGTGTGTTCTGCAATGTTGCCGTTTATGAGTTCGTTTGTCAACGTCGATTTTTTTATTTTAAGCCATTTTATGTTAAAAATTTAAAAAGTAAAAAGTTAAAAAGTTTATTTGGTTAGAATGTGAGTGGCTGTAAAGACTTATAATGGTTTTAAGCCAAATTGAATTTTTTTTTAACTTAAAATTGTTATAATTTTTTAAAATTTATTTTGAAATAATTTTATATTCAATATAAATTTTGTTTGATAAATTTTGAGGAGGAAATTTTAAATATTTAATTTTTATAAAAAATAAATTTATATAATAAAAGTTATGATATTTTTAAAAAATATAAAAAAATTATGTAAACAACAAAAAAGACAGTTTTTTGAGTTGGAAAATGAGGTTTTTTGGGCTTTAAACAAAAAAGCAAAAAGCTGGCTTTAAGCGGATTGTTAAACGAGGACTATACCAACATCCACTATTTGTGGTGTATATAAACACACACACTAGCGGTTTGAGCACACGTGATGTGTGTAAAATTTAGAAAATATAAAAATAATGTGTTAATGCACTGAAATTCGTCTTATTTTTTCTGCTTTTATTTACAATTGCTACCTCCTAGAAATGCACATGGTGGTGCTAATCGACTGCGAAGGGTTAACAAACGGTGGAACGTCGTCGTTTCGCCAGAGTGTCGTTGAAGGCCTTCAATTTTACTCAACGGTGTTAGAAACCCTGGAAGCAGTGAATGTTGGCGACAGGGATGAGTGGATTCGAAACATCGAGACGTTTCTGCTACGACCGAAGAATGTTGGCGCCGTCGTGGAGAGTGGCCTTCATTGCGGCGAGGTTGAGGCCGATGGGTTTGAGTCAGTTTGCGGAATTTCAAGTCGAGTGTTTACTGATGAAAGTGCAGGTCAGAGGCTTCCACGCGGCAAAGTGGCAGACCCAATGGCCTTCTCTTAGGGTTTTGGGTTTCAACGAATCCCTTTCGTCTTCAAATCCTTCAAACCCGTTCACAATTCCTTACTCTTGGAAAAGCTTCAGCCCTTCGCCGTCGATCAACACCACCGCGTGCGGTTAAAGTTGGCGGAGGTTGTTGAGAAACTTGGTTACCTACGGACCATGCATTTCAGATTTGGTTATTGTTTGTGAGAGAGAGAGAGGAGAGAGAAGAGAGAGAGGGTAATTAATTACATTTAAAATTTAAAATCTAAACTACTATAGTGGTATATTTAAAAAACAAAATATTTGGTTGGTTTCAAGAAACCAAATGTTTGGGTTTCCTATATATATATATATATACACGCGCGAGCACACACACACTGACACAATGACACGCTCATGCGCGCACACACACACACTGACACAATGACACGCTCATGCGCACACACACACACACTGACACAATGACACGCTCATGCGCACACACCTATCTATACATAATAAATGAGTCATAGTCACATGGTAATTGTTTCCAGTCCAATTCATAGAGAGGTATGTTACGGTGGATTATAGATAAAAATTGTATAAATATTTGTGTAAAATGTATTGATATTTGTGAAACTGGTCGGCTCCATCTCCAAAAATGTATTAATATTAGAAATTTTGTGTCCTCGTTATCTTATTATTCACTGCCCACTTGGTTAGTATGATCTTTCATAAAAAGGCAGTGATTTTTAGCTGGTCAGTCCATAATGTGTTGTTTCTCGGATTCATTGGGACCACCTTTTGTATTGTCTCCCTACTTATTTTATATTAGATCTCTGTTTTAGTGGTTAAAAAGTTGGAGAAACTATTGCTAGATTTCTTCTGTGAAAGAGTTGGCAAGGGCTTCAAATAATACCATTTTATTGGGTGGGAATCGTGGGATATTGTTTGCTCTCATGTGAAGGAAGGAGGTCTTAGCATTAGGAAGCTTGTTACCTTTAATAGCATCCTTTTGGGGTAGTGACTTTGGAGGCTTTGGAAGTATTCTCGTAAAAGAGACTTTTTAGAGGAAGGTGATTTCCCTTCAAGTAACTCTGAGAGGAGATTGGGGCACTCCTCAAGGAAACGATCCTGTATGGAATAAGTTTAGTGAAATGCATTAATAAAGTTTGGGATGCGTTCTCAAAACATCTTTATTTGAGGTTGGAAGTGGGGACTTGATTAGTTTTGGCTTGATATTTGGTGTGGTAATGATGCCCCCTCGAGGTTGTTCATTGCCATTTTTTCCTTGGTAAGGAGTAAAGATGGTTTGGTTGTAGCCTAGGCTTGGAGGATCTCTAGTTGTCGTTTCTAGGAGAGGGGATTGTGAGATGAACTATTGTTGAATCTTCTAGGGGTTTTGTATGAGCGTAGGAGAACGACAGGAGGAATGGATTCCATTGAGTCAAGAGGTGATCAAAGCGGGAGGTTTGGTGTTAAATCCATGAACATATGCCTTTTTGGTGGTAGTATGTAATCTTTCTATTGGATAAGTGTTAGAAGGTGAGTGCTATATCAAAGATGACATACATGGAAAAATATTTACTATTGAGAATTTAATTTGTAATGGTCTGCTAACTGATACTGTGTATAGGGGTGAGGTGTCTATTTCACGCCTTCTTGTCTATTGTGAGTTTGCTAGAGAGTTGTAGAGTTTTGTTTTGATATTTTTTAGTGTTGATTGGGTTTTTGAGAAATAGGCGGTGGTTGTATGATACCACATTTCACATCGGTTGTAGATAAAAATAAATCTGATATATAAACAAATTTTTGGGCTACTACTAATAAATTGGGGCTTAATCATTTTGGGTTGCGCTGTTAGACTTTTTATTCAAGTTATTAGGTCACTGATTCATTTGGGTCGTTACAAATGGTATCAGAGCTAATTCTGGTTCTCAATATGGCTCCGTGGCGGTTTGAATTGAGGAGTAGAGGCTTCGGAGAGGGGTAGAGGCCCCGAGGTTATATACTTTGTGCACGCTTATGGGCTGCTATGTATCTGTTAATAGGTTGTTATTTACATCCCAATCGGGAGAAGAACCTGGGCCATGCGACGAGAGTGTCATGTATTTGAGTGGGGGATATTGTGATACTCCATCCCACATTGGTGCGACTGTGGGAGATAGAAATTAAATTTGATATATAAAGAAACTTGTGGGCTGCTTGCTGCTAATAAATTGGGGCTTAAGTAATTTGGGCCGTGTTGTTAGGCTCCTTATTCAAGTTATTGGATTAGTGATTTACTTGGGTCGTTATAGGTTATCTTGTCACGTAGGACTGTGTTAGGTGGCGAGGGTTAGAAGAAAGGTATGGTTCTTAGTTTCATTGTGCTTGGTGTGCTCAACATGGTTAGTGTTAGAGAATATCTTCCGATAGTGTGAAGATGCAATTGTACACGCTGAGGGGTGTACTAGTAGTTAGGATGTACAGTCGATTGTGTGAGAGAGGTGCATCGTCATTGGATGATATATTTGACTTTGTAGAATTTTTAGCTTTGTGATGTTTCTTTTGATGCTAAGCTTTTGGTTGCATACCTCGATTTTTTGTAGGTGCCTCTTTTTGTTACAAAAACTCTTTCGTTTCGGTGGTTCCCTCTTTTTATAAGGTTGGCATTTACTTAATACCCTTTATAATAGGTTTTTCTTACTTATCAAAAAAATAACAAATCATTTGTAGGTATGGCACCATTTTTTTAATGGCCCCCTTTACAATGATGTATTTGTACCTCTTTTGGGTGATATTTTAACCAGAATAGTCAATTTTTTGTACTACTATTTAGCATGTACAGTTGATTGTTTGAGAGAGGTGCATCGCCGTTTGGATGATATATCTGACCTTGTAGGATTAGCTTTGTGATGTTTATTTTGATGCAGAGCTTTTGGTTGGATACCTTGATTTTTTGTGGGAGCCCCTTTTTATTACACTAACTCTTTTGTTGGGGTGATTCCCTCATTTTATACGGTTGGCATTTACTTAATACCCTTTATAATAGGTTTTTCTTTCTTATTAAAAAAATAAAAAATCATTTGTAGCTATGGCACCATTATTTTAATGCTTACCTTTGCAATGATGTATTTGTACCTCTTTTGGGCGATATTTTAACCAGAATAGTCAATTAGTTGTAAAATAAACCATTCAGTAATTCTCATTACGTGGACAATAATTACATGTTTCTCTAATGTCTATATTAATTATGTTCCAGAATTAGTACAAATACCAGAGAATGGGATGGGAATGTTTTCAGTCTGTTAAATTTCATTCTATACTGTTATTGTTTTAAAATATTATGTATTCACCAAACTGTGTTATATATTGGGTTTTCTATATCTCTTCCAATAGGTTTCGTTTACAGCTTCTAAATCCCAAAAAATTACCATGCCAATAATTTGTCAATGCAGTTGCAAGTAGCAACCATTCAATTTCTTGGGAATTCCTAGAGTGCCCATGGTGCATGAACTAAATATAATACAGCGTGCTATTTTTTCATGAAGTTGGCTTGATTTGCTTTACCTACATTGGATTTGTTCATCCATAACATACTTTAATATACTCAATTGTCATCTTTATGTTGGGGACCTCATTTTGACATGTTAAGTTCAATCTGTTTCTTTGATAGTTTTGGATCTACCATAAATTCTTCTTGTGTTGAATTTTCTGGATGCCAAATTAGGTTGACATTATTTGGGAATTGTGCCTAGTCTTGATGTACATGCTCTCCTTATGCGTGGGGCGACACACTTAAGCTCATTGGTTTTAACAATTAAATAATGTGGGCGTCTCCTGGAGAACTCGTATTTCTGTATAGACCAACTCTTCTGCAAACTTTCAACTGCCACATTCTCTACAATTTATTTAATAGGTTTAGTGCTCTTCTGAAACAATTCTTTATATGGTACCTCTTTACCTTGAGATTTTTTTTGCATCTGGTGCAATCACCTCTGCATGAAAGTGTTCCCTTGCAGTGATGTGCTTGCTAGTGGCAGCACCATCAAACCTTATAGTTTCTAATGGGAATAAGTTTCCATGATCATCTGTTCACCCTTTTGCAAAAGCTCAAAGTGGAAAATTCTTAAATGGCAGGTATTGTGGTAGGAGTGCAAGCCACTTTTTCCGCCACCCAACCACCCATGGAAAAGAGAAAGATGATGAGTTTGATAATTATAAAAAGCCTACAAAACAAATTGGATTTCTAGTGGAATCCTAAACCAACTCTAACCCAATTATATATAGACTAAAAATAATAATAATACAGGGCTCGTAGAATACAATACACTCTAACCCAATAATCTCTACTTTAGGTTGTTGAATTCTACAAAACACTCTAAAGACAACCAACGTTGATGTCGATTTTACTGTTGTCGTCGAATTGCCACACTCAAACAGCATAGCCCACACTTCTACATCGAGGTGCTCGCTGTCAGTGTTGTATACTAAAAATCATGTTTTTGGATTTTAGTATTTAATTTTATTTAGGGTTAATTAGCCTAGAGTCCTATTTTGGCAATTTATTTGAGGATAGATCTCATGCTCTGAACTGTTATCCTACGATGTCTTTTTAATAATTTTTGGGATTTTTATACCCTCAAAATATTATCTATAAAGTTTGATATCATTTAATTCTTGGTTGATTTTATTTCTAACGTTATAGCATCTGTTAAGGAATATTTATGGAGACTTTATCATCATATTTAATTTTAATTCCAGGATATTTTATGATTCTATGTTTGTTTCAACATGTTATGATAATATAACATAGCTGAAAAAGAAATGATTTATATGACAGGTTGAATTTCGAATTTATGGTAATAAATGATCTTAAATAGATGGGATCATATTGTTTTGCATTCTCAGCCAAAATCATTTCCATTACATAGATTTCGAATACATATTGTATTACACCATTCCATTACACAAATTTTTCGGTTACAAGTTTTGGAGTGAAACCACTCTCAGAAAATATCAAATCTTGCTTATATGAAGGTCTGTGTGTTGTAGAAAATAGCACTTCATGAAATAATCGTTTCGTGGACTTGTTTGCATTATAAACTATCTATTTTTGTTAGTTATATCGTGATCTTGTTTGCATTATAAACTCTATGTTTTGCACTTCAGATGATTGGTGGAGAGTTAAATTGAAATCATGCAGAAAAGGAAAGATTTTTAAGTCGAAAATAGAATTTATTTTACCAAAAATTAGAATATTAATGAGGTTATTCTCTTTGATAAAATGCAACTTTTGATGTATGTGAATATGCTGACAATTTGTGAGACTATGAGAACATGGTAACACAATTTGCTTAGAGTGAAGAATATGTTAACATGATAAAACAAAATGTGATCCATAGAATGAGTATATGTTCATATTTTCTCATTTGCCGACAATTTGTGAGAATATGAGAATATGATAAGACAACTTGCTTAGAAGTGAGAATATGTTAATATGATAAAATAAGTTGTAATAAAAAAGTGAGAATATGTTAACATGATAAAACAAATTGAGATAAATAGAATGAGTATATGTTCATATTTTCTCATATAAGTAAGATTTGATATTTTTTGAAAGCGATTTCGCTCCAGAACTTGTAATCCAAAAATCTGTGTAATAAAACGGTGTAATACAATATATTTATGAAATCTGTGTAATGGAAATAGTTTTGGCTGAGAATGTAATACAATATGATCCCATCTATTTAAGATCCTTATTACCATAAATTCGAAATTTAACCTGCCATATAAAACATTTTATTTTCAGCTATATTATATTACCATAACATGCTGAAACAAACATATAATCATGAGATATCCTGGAATTGGAATTAAATGAGATGATAAATATTCCTTAACAGGTGCTATAACGTTGGAAATAAAATCAGCCGAATATTAAATGACATCAAATTCCATGGAGAACATTTGAGTGTATAAAAGTCCCAAAAATTATTAAAAGGATCTCGTGGGATAACAGTTCAGAACATGGGATCTATCCTCAAATAAGCCAAAATAGGATCTTAGATTAAGTCATTCTTTTATTTATTAATAAAATTAACTTCTCTATTTTATGAGAATCTTCATAAGTAAATGTATGCGTTTTATTATTTATTTAATATTGTGCATGAGTGTCTTTTATTATAGATAGTATTTAATCTGGTGTGTAGAGTTTAACAGAAGACCAGATTATTGGTTCTTGTGGAATATAAGTTTTTGGTTCAAAGTTTTAGATGGAATTGGACATACCATCGGTACGGCTGTTGTATAATGTTTTAGTAGATCTGTCTTGATTACAGGGAACGGTAATTGTTTCAACAATATTTCAACTCATTGTGCTAGTGCATTTTGTGTGTATTGAACAGAATCACGTTGGGGTAATTAATTTTGTACTGACTATATAAATTATTTCTTACCTTATGGTTATTATCATTGCTTATACTCTTAATCCCAAAATAATTATTATACATATATAGTTAATGTTCGTTATTTTGATTCATTAAAGGGTACGATTTTTTACGATTCAACAATCCCGATGAGTTGGATAACGGCTTTAATTATATGGTGGATATTAATTATTGACGGAATCCAAATCCCGTGATGGGATTAATGATACCCAATTGAGGGAGCTTATAAATCTTGACCGTGCCAAACCCTGCAGATGGATTTATTCGATATATCAAATAAGTTAAGCGGAAGGTCTTAAAGATTTTTTAAAGAAGCCAATTAAATAAAATTGTTAGTTATTTAATTTAATCGGTGAGTATCTGTAATTTTAACATTGAAAAAAATAAATAAGCATTTAATAACAGGAGTTCGAATAATTCAGTTTTGAGAATAAGGCTAGGAGTGCAATTATACTTCTTTAGTGAAATGAATTATAAAATATTTTTATGAAATTACTTCTGGGTTGATGTAGGATTTCATAATTACATTAGGAGCCCATGTATTATTTATGTCACAGGTCCCTGCTGTAACCTATAAAAATGTAGTTATAAACTCTGGTCACCACATCAAGTTAATCTGTCTTTAAGATTAACGTTTCCACATTTTGAAAATCTAAGTGTAGTCAATTAGGGTTTGAAGAACACGAAGAACATAGCCCACACTATAATTGTGTTTTTGTCATTCGGGAATACAACGAAAGACTTGATTGAGAATAGATTGCCACTCAAAAACCGCTACAGTTTATGGACTACAGTTTGTTGCAGAAAACAGTATGATTCTGTTCTATCTATGGGAGTCATACCAGGTTTATATTTTTGATTGTTCGATATCAAAAAATTTTAATCTTGAGCCTATTTTAGCACTTGTCCATTCGGTTTTTTCTGACTTGATTCATATATATCATCAAAGGATTTTGGTTTTTGGGCCCAACACCTGCACCCCTTTGTCGGGTGCTCCACAAATCTCACTATTTTGTAGAATAATGTGTCTCCATCTCTCCCTTTGTGCACATAACTAGAGAGATCACTGCCACTAACTAAATTAAGTGCAAAAGAGACTCGGTTTTGTCGAAGTGTAGACCTTTTTTTCACATCAGTCGTAGCACTCTTGTTGCCCGGAACTTTCTTGTGCATAGCTGACAACTGTTACTGTTGCATCTTGTTGGCATCCTGTACACCATGTGATTTGCTTACCTGCGCACTTGTACGAACTTGTCGCTTTCGTGTACCCCTGCGTCTATTATGTGGTTTTCTCTGCAATAGTTGTTCACCCTCATCACTCTTATACTTTTTTTTATATGTCGCCTATTTATGCTACTCATCTGATGTTTGGCAGTGGCTTCAACTGTCACAACACTTTTTATGAGCATGTATAGGTTGTCAATCATCTGTCGTTGCAGCACATTCTTATTTCCCTTCATGGTAAGAGCCCTCGATAACCGCCATCTCTGATAATTGTTCTTTTCCCTTGTCTGCCTTGTACTTCGAATAATTTCTCTACATATGACCTTCCTTAGCACAATAGTAATGTCACTCTGTAACCCCTCGACTTGGAATGACCCTTTTTCTTGGACCCCTCCAGTCTCACTGTCGTATTGCCTAACTTCTCAACTGCCTGATACCCTAGCCTAATTATCTTTCACTCTTCCTCTTTTTCAACATTTTATGAGATATGAGAGCAGCAACAATTTCATCTAAACCAAAGGTATCTTTGCCAAAACAACAGTGTTGTCCTCAGATGTTGTATGATGAAAGTAAGGAAACCAACATGAGATTTGCTTTATTCTCATCCTCAATTTTTGCATCGATAAAATTCAATTCCGTCCATATCCTGTTGAACTTGTGCAAATGCTGCATAAAGTTTGCTTCTTTTATCATTTGAAGTGCATATAGCTGTTTCTTTAAAGACTATCGATTCATCAATGTTTTGGACTTCTACTTACTCTCCAATTTTGCCTAAAGTTTCGCCGGATCACTTTCGTTGATGACTTTCCGAACAGTGCTATTCCCAATATACAACTGGATCGTACTGTTTGTCCAATCCATCATTTCTTTCCACTCTACATCCTTCATCTTTTTTTGGCTTTTTAGTCTTCTTACTTAGAGCCTTGATTAGTCACTCGTGTGTAAAAATATTCTTCACCCTTTTCTGCCATAAGGTGAAGTCATTGTGTCTGTTGAAGAGCTCAATCACGAAATCTGAACTCTTCAACGCCATTAGCTTTGTGTATGACAATCTACCACGATTTGAATTCGTTAAAATACCTGATATGTGTAACCCTTGTCACACATGGTTCAAATCGCCTTTGATTGTACTCGATCGCTTTTGATCGCCTTTGATTACGTCTGATCAATCCCAATTTTTACTGATCTGTCCAATCTAATCAAACAGTGTAAAATCTGAACAATTTGACCGTACCAATGAATCCGCAGTGCTGAAAAACGTTATGAGACACCTCTTCTTAAAATCTTTTTGCTATATATCGAAGCCGAAATAGCAAAAAAATCTAAGCCGTCGAATTCCAACCTTGGTACACACTAGATCAAAACCCAAGTTTCTTTCCAGACAATCACCAAGCATCAAACTTTTACCACTGATTTCACACCAGTAGCACCCTTCGTTCTCCAACAGCCGCACATTTTGTTATAAAAGAATCAAACTTTTACCATCTCAATTTTTGTGCAAAAGAATTAATTTGTGAGCCTCCTTCGCAGATCACCATTGGTTTACACCAGGTCAGTGATGTCCGTGCAGCGCCTCACCTTTTTTTTGTGTGCTCAAAAAAATATATTTTAATTTAAATCGAACGAGATTAAAAATTATACTTTGCTTCGGTCATTCACCGCGGTTTCGAATCATCGACTATCGACTTTGATACCACTTGTTGTGATTTAATCACCGATTCCCAAACACAATCGGAACCAATTTTTCATGCACAAAAATGGAGAAAATAATCAACACGAATAACTTGCGTGGTTTGGTCTACACCGTTTTACGTTCACGAGCGAGAGAAAGAAATTCCAGTACGTTGTATCTAAAAAAGTACAATTGATTGCCTTCTTTCTACTAGCTAGCCACTTTATTATTCTCGCTATTCTCTAAACCTAGAGTTCTGTTAAGTGTCCTATTTATAGATATACTATGGAAACCCTAGAAGCCCATATAATTATAATCCCTATACAAATTGAATTCTTAGTGGATTCTTATGCCTCGTTTGTTAACAGGTGTAGATTGAGTGAGATTAATAATGAGGTGGAATTAGGAATGAGGAGGGATTATGAATGAGGAGGGATTAATTTTTTTATGTTTGATTTGGGTAGGATAATATAATAGATTACACGAACTCATGTTTGTTTTGGGTGGGATTGGATAATATGAGATATGATTATATTTATTAATTTTTAAGATTACCCTGGTAGTAAAAAACTAATATGTATTTTATTTTTTTAAAATAAGATAATAAGTTAATTTATTTTTAAAATTAAGTTAAATAAGCTAATAAGTTAATTTTTATGTTATTTATTTTCAATTTATTTTTAATTTTTATTAAATTTTTTGAAGTTTTAAATTCACACATTGGACAATTTTTAAAATTAAAAATTTCTAATTAAAAAATAAAAAGAAACAAAGGTTTTAATTTACCCGAAGAAAAAAGAAAAGCAAGTAAAATAAGAAGAAAGAGGTGGTTTAGCAAGGGATGGAAGCAGATCTGATCGAAGTAAAGGCCGAAGACGATGAGAGTTTGCCGTTCCGGTGGCCATCAATTTCCCCTCCTTCATCAAACCCTTATCCAAGACCGTTTCCTTCACCTGATCGTACGATGTGAGTTGCGATGCGATTACGATTATTGCGCGGTTCACCATTTGAACCTCATCTGCAATTCCACCATTGCAGATTTCCAACTTCCGATGGAGTAGTTCAAAGAAGAGATGCGATAAAGGTTTCGCTATTGAGAGCAAAATGGTAAGTGACAATTAATATTGATGGATTGGACTACCAATACCAACTCTTATATGGGTTTAGTAATCCTATTCTTTTGGGGATTCATAGTCCACTCGGACTAGCAGTCTGGTCCATGTTTATGAAAACAAATGCAATCTTACAAAGCCTAGGGATTGCTAGCCCAATCCAGACCTGTATAATGCCCATCAAATAGGACCTTAATCCCACTCCAACCCAGTTATATATAGACCAAGAAATGATAATAATACAGGCCTTGTAGAATACAAGACACTCTAGCCCAGGATAATGTTTCGGTGTTGTGCTGGTTCTTCGTTTACTTAGACATCAGCGTAGTCCTTATTTGAATAGGTGTTTCTACATTAATTTGATACCTTTCTATAGAACCTTTAGTGTATTTTTGAATGCACAAAAATTGTTGTTCACTCTTTGGTTGCATAATTCTTCTTCCAGTCGGCCTCAATCCCAAAAAAGGGGGATAACTGATTACTGCAACAATATCACTGACGGTGAGATGGCTACTCAACTAGAAAGCTTAGGTCCTGCATGTGAACAGCTTTTACGGGAAGTCAAGGGAGAACAAGAGAGAGCAATCAAAGCCCTGCAGTGTAAAATCTCCTTCATGTAAATGCTTCTTTCAGTTTATGGGTGGTAGTATGGGATCTGTAGTCGGGCCGTTTGATCCATACATCTTGGTAATGGTGCAATACTTTTTTGACCTTTAAAAGTTTTGAAGGGTGGAAAAGAGTTTGAGGCTGTAGTACCTCTTACACCCTTTGAATATGAAAGAATCATACAAACATTGAGTAAAGAAGAATTTCATATGTTGCCACTCCTGCCACACGAGGTTAAAAAACTGATTGTTCAAGAAAATCAATGTTTGGTGACATGTTTTCTGAATTGAAAGTCTTCTCATGGAAAGAAATATTTGAATAAGAATTTTCACCTCTTGAATCCTTTGTTAAATGTTTGATTTTCATATCCATAGAAAGGCTTATGATATGAAAAATCAATTTCATTGAATCCATGATTCGATAGATCATAAGGTACCATTACATTTTACAGGAACTACCATACAAAAATTTTAGCTTCTGTAGGTGTTATAGATCAGAGCTCTCTCTTAATTGCCCAAAGCTTTAAACAGTCAAAGTCAGTTTCCAAGAGCAAGCTTGGATAATGCAGCTTACCAATAACAAGAAGACATGCACATGTTTGGCCCACTCATGGTGGGGAGTCTGTCACACAGATAGGAGTCTGCCACAATTATTGGTGTCCTGTGGAATAATATGACTTAATTACACCCTTGAAATAATAATAGCTTGAACTTTTGTGGCAATTGGTCAACTTAATGCTTAATCAAGACAGGAAATGTTCTTATATTGCCTATGAAACAATAATAACATTATTAACACATGCATGTGTATGGCCCACTCATGTCGTGGAGGAAAAGTCTTGTCACATGCAAGGGGTTATGCAGACGGTGCAAATACTCCTCTAAAGGCTGTCTTTTAGATGAGTTGGTTGTTAATACAGCTCAATTTTATGACCCGGGAAGCTTGTTGCCTTTAGGCGTGTACTCTAAGGTCTGGATATAGAATTATCATGGCTTTCTCAAATGCAATGGTACTTTGTGAGCAATGGTTAAATTGTGGACTTTCTCTGTCAGTATCTGTTTTTCTGATGGATGAGGATGATTAATAACTTCTTTTTTCTTTATTTGAGCAATTTTGTGAATGCTTTAATTATGCTTTTTTTTTTCCTTGTTGATTTCATAATTTTCAACACAAACACTGATTGTCACTGAGTGTTGGTAACTTGTGCAGGTGAGTGAACAACTAAAAGTTGGCATGCAGAGTAATCAAGAACATTTTATAAAAATGAAGAGAAAACCAAAATTACGAGTTAAAAGCTCACATCTTAAATGTGTGAAAGAAATATTTGAATAAGATTTTTCATCTCCTGATTCCTTTGTTAAATTTGTGATTTTCATATGTTAAATATGTGATTTCATACCCATAGAAAGGCTTATGATATGAGAAATCAATTCATTGAATCCATGATTTGATGAATCATAGGGTGCCATTACATCACACAGGGACTACTATACAAAAACTTTAGCTTCAGTTGCTGTCATAGATCAGAGCTCTCACTTAATGCCCAAAGATTTAAACAGTCGAAGTCAGTTTCCAAGAGCAAGCTTGGATAATGCAGCTTACCAATAATAAGACGGCATGTAAGTTTGGGCCACTCACGGTGGGGAGTTTGCCCCACAGATGGGAGTCTGCCACAATGATGGATGTGCCATGGAATAATATAATTAATTGCACCCTTGAAGTAATAATAGCTTGAACTTTTGTGGCAACTGGTCAACTTAATGAGGAATCAAAACAGTAAAAGTTCTTATATTGCCTATGAAACAAAAATAACCATAGTAACACATGCATGTGTATGGTCTACTCATGGGGTGGGGGAAGAGTCTTGCCACATGCAAGGGGTTTTGCTGAGGGTGCAAATACTCCTTTAAAGCCTTTATCTTGTCGATTAGTTGGTTGTTAATACAGCTAAAATTTATAACCAGGGAAGCTTGTTACCTTCAGGAATGTACTCTAAGGTCTGGATATAGAATTATTGTGTTTTTCTCTAACTCTGGTACTTAGTGAGCAATGGTTATATGGTGGGCTTTGTCTGCCTGGTATCTCTTTTTTTGATGGACAAGGATGATGAATAACCAGCTTTTCTTTATTTGAGAAGTTTTGTGGATGCTTTGATTATGATCTTTTTCGAGTTGATTTCATAGTTTTCAATACAAGCACTGATTGCCACGAGTGTTGTTGACTTGTGCAGGTGAGTAAACAATCAGAAGTTGTCATGCAGAGTAATCAAGAACTTTTAAAAATTAAGAGAAGACCAAAATTACACATTAAAAGCTCCCACGGTTCAGCTATAGGTTTGTAATCTTTCGCACACGTTGCTATTAATTTTCACTTGTCTTCCTCATAAGATGTGGATACTGATTACAAGGACTAAGGAGGGAAATGCAAGAGAACTGAGCAATCAGTCAATTGTAATAGAAAGGAAGAGGAAACCTAAATCAGGAGTTGTGAATCAGGCATAAATATACAATTTATTTGAATATGTGTGACTACCCCTACTCTAACCAGTTTACATCATGAATTTTCAGTTTTCAGTGTTTCTCCATGGTTTTGTTTGCCAATGGAACTGTCTTGGATTTGATTTTTTTCTTCTTTTTCTTGTATTTCTTCTCTCGCTGTCTCTTTCTCTCTCTTTCTCAGAGGGGGATTTTGTTATTCCTGTGGGATTCATTCCTATTAAAGGGAAAAAGCAAGAGGCTCACAGACTATATCACAATTTTGATAAGAAGCGCTTTATTGTGCTGGAAACCAGACTTTTATTAGAATGTTGTTGAACCCCTAAATCCGTGGATTTAAAATAACATAAGAAAGAAAACTAACACGGAAAGGCATGGAAGTCCCACTATATCATTGTATGGTGAATCATGTCGAACACCCAGACAGTGTGAAAGTTTCATAGTTCCCTCCAATATCTGCTGTGAAAGTTTCATAGTTCCCTCCAATATCTGCTTATAATGAATTCACGACATCACCGAGGATATATTTTAGAAAATGTTGTCATTTATGGTCTTGCAAAATTTAAACCTAGATTAAGGTGGAGTATAAAAATAATATCTCAGTTAATAACAGTAGGCTGAGGCTTGATATCAGACTGTGAAGGAGGTCAAGTGACTTATGCTTTTCTTCCCCCACAGAAACAGATAGCATGATAGAAGTCTCTTTTGAACTGTCTATGTGTTGTTTTCTGCCTTTTGTAACCAAGGCCTTTATTGCATACTGCAGATTCTCAGTGTGCATGGAGAGGAAAAACATACAGTGTTGTTGAAGCAAATTGTACATCGAAAGATGCTGAAGCAATCAGTGATGAAATATCAGGCCGCATATTTGATGACCGACCTTTGTTGATGTGGTTTGACGGAAAGGACTCTCCAACAACTTTGGATGACTCAAGTAAGCCCTTATGAATTAGCAGTTAGTTTGGTTTGTGTAACTTATTGGATGATGGTGGTGATGATTGCTACTTAATTATTGTCATTATATATTTAATTGTTAATTTGTGGTACAATTTATTTTCCCTTCCCTGTCTAGGAATTTTCCGTTGCAAGGCTGTCAACCAACATGCAGAAGCAAGCAGTAGACCAGACGAAAATGCAATGCAATCTCCTGCAATTTCTTACACTGATATTGTGTCAGAAAAGAACACAAAGTTGCCTTTCATAAAACGTTCTCCAATCTGGGAAGCACTTGCAGATATGGAAATATTTAAAAAGACACCACAACAACCACACTTTTGTCCTTTGTATGAGGCTAAGGTGGATAGTCGTGAAGGTTTAGCTATTGGTAATATGGTGACCTTTGCCAGTGTTGTGGAGAGGACATCAAAGTTGCAATTTAGTGATCCTAGAAGCATAATTCATTGTAGTTTGGGAACTCTTTCTGACTTGGAAATTCATGGATTTGATGTTGGCCCAATAAGAAGTCGCCTAAATGAGTTGCTATCAAAGAAAGAAAGGCAAGAACAACTTCTAGAGGAATCGAAGGGAGTTCAGATGAAGATCGCGAAGCATACTCTTAAGAAAAGTAAAATCGATGAAGAGATTTGTGAGATCAACAAGAAGACAAAGGAGTTGCAAGAAAAGCTTGCTTTTGCTAAATCAAGGATGAATATGAAGGATGGTGAGATTGCTACTTCGCAATTGAAAATGGATGCGATACATCAAGATATTCAAAATGCCCAACGTGATTTTGAAGGGTTAGCTGCAGCCCCTTGGTGAGTAGTATGTTTACCTTTTGGTCTCTTTTTGTTCTACTGATTTTGGCTCTTGGATATGTAGATTAGACCGATCAATGTAGATAAATCTGCGCTAAATGTAGATGTTGATATAAGGAGATAGTCCAAGACTCTTGAAGTGGCTTTTAAGCAGCCCTGCTTGTGTATGCCCTTGCATCTAGTGCTAAATGATAATAGTATTTTGAACCTTATACAAAGTATCTTATACTCTTTGGTTCAATCATCACACTTCAATTCCACACAACCATATCGTTTTTTGGTTTGATCATCACACTTTAGCCGAACGATGAGTCGGATAATTTTATCCAAGTGTTGTGTTGGGCAATGTGTTGACTGTGTTGAATCCCTTAGACAGTTGTTGGCCATCCCAACTTGGTTCAAGGGTCTATTCTAATTTTGTACTGCTGGTTTTGCCTTGTTGTTTACATATATGATATTTCTAATTTCAATTCCTCTAAGCCCTTAAACAGATTGCCCACATTGATGTTTAGTTTTCTTGACCCATAGAAGGAAGTAGTAAATTCTGGATGGAAAGTAAACTTTGTAGTAGTCTTTTGTGGGTGTGGGTGTCAAGGGTGGGGTATTCGAATAAACCCTGAGTACCCACTACGCCAACGCTGCCCTTCTCGTTCCCCTCTAATCTGGAGCCACTTTCTCCGCAACTTCGCCACCGTCCACACAACTTCGCCGCTGCGCACTCAACTCTGCTGCCAATGTGTACCTGTTCTCCTTATCTCCCAACCTCTCTCATCCCCCTTCTTATCCTCTTCAAATCTCTTTGCGTGCAAACATGCATACATGCATTTGAGTAAACCCTGAGTACCCACTACACCAAGCTGTTTGGTTAATATCTACCCTATATATAAAGCGGGAAGGTGTGCAAATGGTGTTTTCGTTTCGTTTCGTTTCGTCCTCTAGCCTTCATCTGTGCCGGTCATGCTTCTTGCTTTCTCGCTTCTGCTTTGTGTCAATCCCATTTTGGCTTTCTGACAGAGTTGCCTAGACATTGCTTTTGCTTTGCGTCGTTTCATTTATAACTTAGAACGATGTTATTTTTAGTCTTTCATCTTCTGCAACTTATATAGTTATTTATTTTTGGTAATATTTTGTCTCTTGGATTGAGATGCTAAAGAAGGGAGTCCCTGATTGGCTCTGTTAGCCTAAGGGTTTTTTAATTAGATTTTGATGATTTTAATTATTTATTTTTTTAATTAAATTAATTTAAAAAGATTATATTTTAATATTTTAAAAAAAGAAAGTGCTGACACTACATGACTAATGAGTCGACAACTTAAGTCATTTGTGCCAACTCTTTGCATCAAATGAGTTGACACTAAGTGTTATGTCAAAGACCATTTTGAGTCGACATAAATTGATATTTGAGTCGACACCTAAAGGCTAAGTGCGCTTGAAATTCTCAAGTGTATCGACACCATTGAGAATTTGAGTCGACACCTTAACATGTTTATCTAAGACGTTTCAGGTACTTGTTTGAGTTGACACCAAACTAGTTTGGGTTGACACCTTTAGTATTGGATCGGAATCCAAGCAGATGAACAATATGAGTTAAAACAAGAAGAATTTGAGTCGACACCTACACAAGCCTTGCGGGATTCACTTTGGGTCGATACCAATGCCATTTGAGTCGACACCAAGTAATTTATCGGATTCTTGACTTCGGGAAAAATGAGTCGACACCAAAGCTAAATGGGTCGACTCTAGAGTTTCAAAGAGAATTCTCGACTCTAACTCAAACGGGTCGACACCAAAGGTTTATGAGTTGACATAAAGGTTCCCCTCGGGAACAAGCTTTTTGGATCGACACCAAACATCTTCGAGTCGACTCCAAAACAACTGAGACTGTTTGCGATTTTCTGAATTGACACCAGATCAAAATGAGTCAACTCTAAAACTATCGAGGTTGACTGCAATTTTATGAGTAGACACCAAAACGAAGATGAGTCGACACCAAAATTCTCATAGCTTTCTAGACAAAAAGAGTCGACACCAAAGAAGATATGAGTCAACACCAAAGGTCTCTCTTGGAAAACTGAAGTAATGCTTGAGTCAACACCATCATGTGCGTGAGGAAGATGCAGAATTTGTGTCGACACCATTAAAGAAATGAGTCAACACAATCACTTGAAGAACCAAGTCCTAGATATTTTGAGTTGACACAAAATGGTTTTGAGTCGACCCCAATGACAGATTTCAAATCTTGCGCTTGTTCCAACAGTTGGATTTCAGAGTATTAATTGTCTTCACCAACCTACCAACGGTCATTTACTTTAGATGGCTATATAAGGAGTTAATTTTCGAAGATTAGTAGATTTGGACACTATTCTATTACTTGAATCAAAAGCTTAAATATTTAAAAAAAGCATTTATTTTCCTCCAACCGATTCTTACCTCTTTGTGTTCATTTATTTCTAATCATTTGTAAATAGAGTAAGTGAATATTTAATTGCTATACATTTATTGTAATAGAAGGTGAGTCACCATTGATCCGTTAAGAGAGTGAATGATACTCTTTAAAGAAGAAGAGCTCAAGAGAGATTAGAAAAACATGAATTATTTTGTAGGATCTTCTCCTCGAGACTGTAAAAGGTTTAGAATGCGCCTGTGAGGCATTTTTAGTGAAAATTTTCAAGAGGAGTCTTGAGGAGTGGACGTAAATTTGAAAGAAGTCGAATCATTATAAATCTTAGTGTTCGGTTTATTTTCTCTTCCTAATCTCTATTAATTTCTTCATTATTTTATTTCTTGATATACTTGCTATATTTGTTTAAAAAATTTAAAAGGTTTTGAAATTTTTTTTAAAAATTGTTTTATTGTTTTTAAAACTCAATTCACCCTTTTGAGTTTCCTAGGACTAACAGGCTTAACAGCTCTCTTCGGTCCACTACTCCTCCGACTAATGTGCCTCTCCACAACGACCCTCACCCTAGCCGCTTCACCGTTACAAGCCAACCCTGCCCTTCTAGTTCCTCTAATCTGGAGCTACTTTCCCTACAACTTCGCTACCGTCGTCCACACAACTTCGCCGCTACTCACTTAACTCTGCCGCTAATGTGTACTTGTTCTCCTTATCTCCCAATCTCTCTCGTCTCCCATCTTATCCTCTTCAAATCTCTTCGCGTGCAAACACGCATGCACAAACGTCCTCTTCTTTTATTTTGATCTCTCCTCAATCATACACAAACATAGAGTTTTGAGCCCTAGATTATTAATTAATGTCCTTAAATGTTGCATGTATGTAATGTGATATAAGACTTTGTGATGCGGATAATATATGGCATTATATTTTGGGTAAATTATACTTACCTCTCATGAGGTGTAAACTTATTACAGGAACATCCTTTGAGGTTTCTGAAATTTTACTGCCTTCCTTTGTCAGATACTATCGGTCAACTCCGTTAACAGAAAAAATACAATTACTTATTTATCCATTTATTTTCCATGACTGACTTTTCTCTCATTCTCTCCAAATCCTTATCTCCCGCTTTCTCCTCCACTACCTCCATCGAACCTGCATCTACCCCATCCGCCACCACTTCAAAATCTCTCTGCCACACTTTCTCTCTATAATATCTCTTTTAACATCCATCATACATAAGAGAGCTTGGATTTGATTCTTATATATATATAAGAATACATATCATCTGGGTTGTTTTGGAATAAAGCAAATTTTGAAGCCATCTCAGATTTTAATTATTCTTCTTCGTTGTTATGAATACCTATCATCTCGGTTAGAAGGCATTGAAACACAGAATGCATCTAGACCTTGAATACAATTGCTGCTTTTGTAATGGTTTTCTTGAAAAATGATGAATCAAAAAAGAAGAGGAGGAGAAAACAAGAGAAAGAAAGAGAGAAAATAAATAAGATACAAAATTTATAGTCTCTGTTTTTTCTTTATATATATATATATATACACACACACACGCATAAATTGGAAGCTGAGACAAAATCAAAACCGAATCAAATCTGTATGTATATATATGGGTTTAAATTCGAGTCCTCTCGAGGTTTTGGCCCAACAGACCTAACCTTTCTTTAAACACGAACAGCACAAACCGCATAAGCATGCTAACACATAAGCACATAGGTTCATGCTAAACAAAATCCCATATACCGAGGAGAATCATCAAGAATGACGCGTCAATTTGGATAATCTACTCAGACTCCCTACTAGAAATCACGTCAGCTAAATGCGTTTCAAACTTGGCTGCCAAGTTTGTTAACCCAAACTCCTAAAGGCAAGACTATCACTCCTAAGATTCAACTCTTATGCTCACATATACACATCTTTCAAATATGACCCGCATGCTATCACGTTGATGTTATCAACATTTCTAAGCACACGTAGTCAACCTCACACGACGTTGCAACCTCTTCCCATGGCTCTTAGGTGTTCGAACTCAAAGCTCTAATACCAATCTGTCACGGCTCAAACTCCAGGTCACGTGAAACACCCACAAACAACCAAATATGATACCCAACCGAGAATACACTCTCATTATAAATTATACATGCATTATATGTAAACGCCAAACGACAAACATTACAAGGCTCCAATATCGAGAAACATGTATTAAACATACATGATACAGATAGAAACAAAAAGGTAGACTATAACTCCTCCACCTCTTCAGCACCTCCAGATCAACCTGCGTGATCGGTACCTGAAGAAAAGCAAATTTCACACTATGAGCCAAGGTTCAGCAGAAAGTAGATAGGCGTGCAGTATACATAAAACATGCTAGGAAATCGAAGTGCAGGTTTAGACTCTCTTTCAAGCCTTGAAAACAGTTTTCACATGTAAACGGAAAAGCGAGGATACAAACCATTTTTTGACTCACTCACAAGAGCTTGAAAACAGTTGAAAAAGGATTTTTAGATCGCGATTTACACGACTCTTAAAACAGTTTGAAAGTTGATCTATCTGTCCCATAATACAGTACATGCAATTTATGATATATACAATCGGCCCTCACACGCCGCAACCACAGATCTAACAATCGGCCCTCACATGCCGCAACCATAGATCTAACAACCGGCCCTCACATGCCGCAACTATAGTCCCAACACAGAGACAAAGATTCATACATAAACATACATTTTCGAAATAAAATCGTATACTATGGGGTAAAACAATAGACCAAATCATGGGGTAAAATTGCATACTTTACTGTAACCCACGGGATGAAACCACCGACCACGGATTATACTACGGGATAAAACTATAAACCACAGAATAAAATCGCACACCACGGGATAAAACCGCATATTATAGGATAAAACTGAACATTACGGAATAACACCAAAAATTACGGGATAACATTGAATCATCACATGCATACTAAACTAGGGTTTAAATGCATAGAGCCACGTACTATAACTACGTTTCACAAACCACGTCACATGCTACACACGCGACTCACATAATACTTGCAACTCATGCAACATGCATCAATTCCTTCTATTCCGCAGAACTTTGCCTATAAAACTTCTAAGTCTTAAAGCACGCAATCACGGTATACGTAATGATACCAAAACATGTAATCCACTTACATAATTCATGCATAATAAATCACAGTTATAAATGCATAAAGCCAGCTATAAGCGCACATAGCCATATAATCTCAAATCGTGACATCACCCACCACAAAAACCCGACATTCACTCACAGGGATAACTGGAAACTCACACTACCAAGCCTAACTGGAAAACTACACCAAACCCCTCAAACCACGAGGTCACTAACACCACCTTTTCTCCGAAGGTGCCACGGGTCCTAACACACCCCACAACCAACGATGCACAAGCACCACGCACATAACCGTGCCCTAATAACTTTTATCTAACCACGCACCTCACACTCGAGGACGGCACCACAAAAACACCCGAGGCCACGACATGACCCCGAAGCTACCACGCAACGAATCGAACCCCAAAAGGCATCCAACAGTATTTCAATTGACTAACCCCATAATCAATCAACTGAATACCGAAAGAAACCAATTGAAAACCAAGAAATCAACCAAAACCACA
The DNA here is from genome assembly GCA_032270985.1 of Heliamphora pulchella. Lineage (NCBI taxonomy): Eukaryota > Viridiplantae > Streptophyta > Magnoliopsida > Ericales > Sarraceniaceae > Heliamphora > Heliamphora pulchella. Next base: position 36,644 of record JAULJZ010173032.1, read on the forward strand.
AACACAAAACTGCCCAGGTTCATTTGACTAGACCCCAACCTCTAGTCGACTGAACAACACACTGAAAAACCACAAGAACGCCTCAATGCACGGTTCAGTCGATCGAACCCCACGGTCCAATCGACCGAACTCAAGAACTATGATCCAGTCGACTGAACCTATGAGTTAAGTCGACTGAACAAGCCCAGAAACCGTTTTTAAGCTACGGGTTCCACCTCCAAACCCCGAATCGAAGCCTTCAAACTCCCACACAACACCTTCGGACATCCACACACCCAAGTCAAACACCAAACCTTCGAAAGAGACTCTCGAAACACGATTTCATCTACCGAAATCGACGAACACGATTTTTAACCAAAAAACCCAACTTTATAGAAAATTAGATCTACAACTATCTAACCGTTAAAAACATACACGATTACACGTAGCACCCTTATACATCATTAGGGTCTAGAATCTTACCTCGGTGAGTTCAAAACTCGATGTCCCAAACCACGTGCAAAATCGAGCTTTGCCGAAATGAAATTCCGTTCGGATGAACGCATAGACCACGACGCCAATAACAAGGATCGGTAGTCTGATCATTGAAAACCAAGCTCCAGGCCCCCGAGAACTTAGAGAGAAGGCGTGAAAACAAAAAGCTTGTTGGAAAAGTTTATGAAAATATCTAACTCTAGATATTTATAGGCCTTCAAAATATCTTTTTTTTGAAATATTTGAAATTCGCACCACAACGGCCCACAGCCCTAGGAACCTACACCGCATGCATATTTAAGTCCGATCATGCATCAAAAGTAATAAAAACATGCTCAAACAAAAACACGTAATGCGCGTCCAAAAATGTTGAAAAAAAATCGGGTCAGGGTTTCACATCACGTCTTGTGAATGCAAAGAACATGCGACTAGACATGTTTTGAAGAACACGATAGATCAAAACACACGTTTTATTCGTGTTTAGCATTTGGGAATACAATAGAAGAGCTGTGTCGAAAATTTAACTAGAAGTAAAAAATCGCAATCGATTGTTGATTAGAAATTGTTGCAGCAACCGAAATTATCCAACAAGATTTCGAAAGGTTTAATTTTAAAACTAATTTTGGGAGTACAATCGAGTTTTATTTCGATTGTTCGATATCAAAAGTTTTAATCTGGAGTCTGTTTCGGCGTTTACCAGTCTGGATAATTTCTGACTAAAATTATAGACATAATCTTAGGATCTTGGTAGTTTGCTCCAACAGTTTGTATCAGAGTCATCTTTGATTATGTATGATTTTATCATAGATTCAGATAAATTTAGATTGTGCTAACTTAATTTTACAAGAAATCTAATTTTGACTTTTTTTTTTGGGATAGTTAATTGTGGAATGAGGACCCTAGGGTTCGAACCCTGGGTGGAAGTGGGGCATGGGCAGCTCCTGGTTACTAGAGCTGGCCACCACTTCAATTCTAGCTTTTAATGGTCATTATTTTGCATGCTTGATTGCATGGTTTAATGATTATTAAATTATTATTTTTCAACCATCGGGGTTAATCGTGATAGATTGATTGTGAACTCTTCAGAGACATAGGATCAATGTAAAAATAATTATTTTTTGATTTTTTAGTTTTTGTATTTTGATTTTTGTGTAATTGAAAAAAAACGAAAAGCAAGAAGAAACCATGATAGTCCAGAATCTATTGGAGTGCTTTGATAAAGATAAAGTAAGGATCAAGCTTGGCCTTAATTATTTGATCATGGAATCTATGAGTGTTAATCTTTATTATCAAGAATCCTAATTCGATGAAAGTTTTGGGAATAAGGTTGAGAGTACAATTATAAATTTTTAGTGAAATGAATTATAATTTATATTTTTATGAAATTACTTTTAAGTTGAAGCAAGATTTTATAATTATATTGAAAATTCGTATTTTATTTACTCCATAAGCCCCTACTATAGTCTATTTATATGCATTTATAAAACTTAGTCGCCAGAAGATCACAAATTGGTTATAGGGTTTTCACGTCTTGTGAATCTCAAGAACAGACGATTCGACATGTTTTGAAGAACACGATAGATTAAAACTCACGCTTTGTTCGTGTTTAGCATTCGAGAATACAGTAGAAGACTTGTGTCGAAAATTTAACTAGAAATCAAAAACTGCGGTGGATTGTTGATTAGAAATTATTGTAGCAACTGAAATTGTTGTAGCAACCAAAATTATCCAACAAGATTTTAAAAACTATAATTGTATAATTAATTTTGGGAGTACTACTAAATTTTATTTCAATTGTTTGATATCAAAAGTTTTTAATTTGGAGCCTGTTTCGACGTTTACCCGTCTGGATATTTTTTGACTAAAATCATAGACATAATCTTAGAATCTTGGTAGTTTGCTCCAACAATTGGTATCAAAGTCATCTTTGATTTGTATGATTTTATTATGGGTTTGGATAGATTTAGATTGTGCTAATTTAGTTTTACAGGAAATCTAATTTCGGCTTTTAATGGTCATTATTTTACATGTTTGATTGCATGATTTAATGATTATTAAATTAATATTTTTTAATCATCAGGGTTAATCGTGGTAGATTGATTGTGAACTCTTTGGAGCCATAAAATCAATGTAAAAATAATTATTTTTTGATTTTTTAGTTTTTGTATTTTGATTTGTGTAATCGAAAAAAAAAGAAAAACAAGAAGAAACCATGATAAGTTGTGACAACCCCAATGTCTGGAATCTATTGGAGTGCTTTGGTAAAGTAAGGATCAAACGTGGCTTTAATTATCTGATCATGGAATCCATGGGTATTAATCTTTATTATCAAGAATCCCAAGGGTGTAAAAATGGCCCAGCTCGGCCTGCCCGCGGTTCGGGCGGGCCAAGCCGGACCCAAGCCCGTCGAGCTCCTGCCAAAAGTTTGGGTCGGACTTTTTTATGAGACCCTGACCCGTTTTTTTTTTCGCCGTTTTTCAACGTGTGTTTCTCGTTTACGATTTTGCATGCTTATTTGCTTTTAGATGCATGATTGGGGTTAGATATGCATGCAGGGTTGGTTCCCGGGGCCGTGGGACGTTGTGGTGCGAATTTTAAAAAATTTCAAAAAAAAGATATTTTAGAGGCTTATAAAATATTTGGAGTTAGATATTTTTAAAAAATATTTTCAAAAACTTCTCCAGTAAGTTTTCTTTTCTTTCTGCCTTCTCTCTAAGTTCTCGGGGGCACGGGGCTCGGTTTTTAACGATCAGACAGTAGATTCCTGCTATAGGCATGGTGGGCTACGCGTTCATCCGGACAAAATTTTACTCCGGCGAAGCTCAGTTTTGCATGTGGTTTAAGGCATTGAGTTTTTAACTCACCGAGATAGGATTCTAGACTCTCATGTCTTATAAGGGTGTTACGTGTAATCGTGTGTGTTTTTAACGGTTAGATTGCTGTAGATCTGAGTTTGTTTCTAGTTGGGTTTTTGGTTCAAAAATCGTTTTTCTACGATTTCGGTGGATGAATTCTTGTTTCGGGTGTTTCTTTTGAGGGTTTGGTGTGACGCTTGGGCGTGTGGATGTTTGAGGGTGTTAATGGGAGTTTGGAGGTTTCGATTCAAGGTTTTGGAGGCTAAAACTGTAGCTTAAAAACAGTTTCTGAGGGAGGTCAGTCGACTGAATCTTGATGATCAGTCGACTAGATCTTGGTTCTTGGGGTTCAGTCTATTGGATCTGGGAGGTCAGTCGACTGAAATGGTTCTGTTTGGGGTTCAGTCGACTGGACCTAGTAGGTCAGTCGACTGAAATGTTTCTGGTTTGGATTTTTGGCTTTCCCACATGTTTTCAATCGATTGGGCGTGGAGGCTAGTTGACTAGGGTTTTGTGTGGGCGTTTGGTGTTTGTTTCGGTGTTTTGTAGTTGGATTTTGGTTTCTGATTAGTGTTCAATGGTATTCAATTGATTGATTATGGGATTAATTAACTGAAAATAATGTTGGATTCTTTTCGGGGTTCGGTTAGTTGTGTGGTGGCTTCGGGGGTCGTGTCGTGGCCTCAGGTGTTTTTGTGGTGCTGTCCCCGGGTGTGACGTGCGTGGTTAGTTTTGGGTGTTGTGGCACGATCGTGTGCGTGCTGGTTATGTGCGAGACGTGTGGGTCCATGGTTCAGTTTAAAGGTGAGATTTTGGTGAGAACCGTTCTGTGGGAGGTTCAGGTGCTGGTTTCCAGGTTAGATGTTGGTTGTTCCGGTGTGTGGACGGGCCGTTCGGGTGATGTTTTGACAGGTGGCATCGTGATGTATTATTATACATGGTTATGTGCATTTATAACTGTTTATTTATGTACGAATTATGTAAGTAGATTACGTGGTTTAATATCGTTATGTATAACGTGGTTTATGCTTTAAAACTCAGAAGTTTTATAGGCATAGTTATGTGGAATATGAGGAACGGATACATGTGATGCATGTTGCATGGGTTACAAGTGCGATGTGAGTCGCGTGTATAGCATGTGACGTGGTTGGTGTAACGTAGTGATAATACGTGACTTTATGTATTTAAATCCTGGTTTAGTATGCATGTGTTGTTTCGGTATTATCCCGTAGTGTTCAGTTTTATCCTGTTATATGCGGTTTTATCCCGTGGGGATGCCTGCTGATACGTAGATTTGTATCTGTATTGCATATGTGGGGCGGATATTGGTCCTTCGGTGAAAGTCTATAAATATGCATATGAGGGGCGGATAATGGTCCTACGGTGAAAGTCCGTAAAAATATCTATTGGTTCCGGTCAACATGGCATTAGTTAGGGCAGATAATGGTCCTATAGTGAAAGTCCGTGAAGATGTGTGTTGCATGGGTTGCGTGCGTTGTGTGTTGCACGAGCTGTGTGCGTTGTGTGGGTTAAACGGGTTGTGTGTGTTGCATAGACGGGGGCTGCGGTCATTCGGTGAAAGTCCAAGAAGATACATGGATTGCATGAACTGTATTGTGGGACGGATAAATCAATTTTTAAATTGTTTTTAAGAGTCGTGTGAATCGCGATCTAAAAATCGTTTTCAAACTATTTTCAAGGCTCATGTGAGCGAGTCAAAAGATGGTTTGTATCCTCGCTTTCCCGTTGCATGTGAAAACTCATTTTAAAGGTTTGAAAGAGAGTCTAAAACTGCACCTTGTTTTCCTAGCATGTTTAGCTTATATTGCATGTGTTGTCTAGTTTCTGCTGAGTCTTGGCTCACGGTGTGGGATTTGATTTTCTTCAGGTACCGGTCACGCATGTTGATCTGGAGGTGTCGGAGAGGTGGAAGAGCTGTAGTCTTCCTTTTTGTTCTTTCTTCTTTTTTGTTCTTTCTGTTTCATGTATGTTGTATACATATTTTTTCGGTGTTGGAACCGTGTATTGTATGTCGTTTGGTGATTATATACAATGCATGTATGGTTTAATTTGAGAGTGTATTCTTGGGTTGGGTGTTATGTTTGGTTGTTTGTGGGTGTTTCACGTGACCTGGAGTTTGGGGCGTGATATTTTTTCCAAGGGGTAGGTCCAGGCTCAAAGATATAGGGCTCGGGCTCGGGCTCGAGCCTCGGGCTGGGGTTTTGGGCGGGCCCTCGGGTTTTTTCTTTTTGCTCTTTTTTTTAAATTTTATTGTAACTTATATAATATAAGTTTAATTTTTTTTAGTTATTAGTTGTTGTTATATTAATTTATTAGTCAAATTTCATAATAAACTAATAAGTTAATTTATTATTTATAACAATATAAGTATATAAGTTTTATATTTTTATAAGTTTATAAGTTTATAAGTTATTAGCTTATTATTTTATTAGAATTTTATAAGTTAGTTTATTATTATTATAAGTTTATTATTATTACTTTATAAATTTATACTTTATAATTTATATTATTAATTATTATAAGTTTATAGTTTATATTATTATAGTTAGTTAGTAGTTTAGTACTTAGTTTATTATAATTTTATTATTTTTTGCAATAAGTTTGAACACTTCAAATAATTAGATAATTTAAATACAATAAATTTGAACACTTGAAATAATTAAATATAATATAAATCTTATTAATCAAAAATTAAATTTGAACATTTACATAAATATTAGATTTTACATTTTATAAGTGTAGTTTACACTTAAAAAATAGAGAAATTGCATCACTATAGGTCAAGTACATCCTAACTAGATTGGCACATACAAATCTAACAATCATTTGCATTATTTTTTACTTAAAATTACAAATTCAAAATATAAAAATTTAGTTTGAGCCAGATAGTTCTTCAGCCGATCCAGATGTTATATCCTCTAAGTCAGCTTGCAATTGATCTTTTTCGTCTATTTCTTATATTTTCTTTGATACATAGATGGTGTCGCATGAGATCATTAAAACTTGCACAATATTCGGTGTCAGTCTCGATCTATACTCGTTGAGAGCCCTTTCACCTGCACTAAAAGCTGTCTTAGAAGCAACTGTAGAGATAAAAATTGCAAGAATATCACGAGTTATCGCTGATAAGACTGGTCATGATACCTCGTGTTATTATTTTTAATACTCTAAAATATTAAAAATTTTCTTTATCTATACTCTCTACTGCGTCAAAATATTGTTGGAGTTCAGTTATAGAACTCCCATGAATCTCTAAAAGTCTTCTTATTTTAATTAATGACTAATCATTCATATGATTTCGAGATGAAATCTTGATAGACGTTTGTATTGATTGCGGTATTATATTAATTTTATATTCATAATATAAATTTTTAAGTATTTCAATTATTGGTTCTAATAAGTTTTTATTATTATAAATTATTTCTAAAAATACGATAAATCAACATTTTTACTTATAGGATCTAATATTAAAACTATTCCAAAAATATGTATTATTTCTTTATAATATTTATTAAACTTATCTTTCATAGCCAATATTATATGAAAATATGTTTTATCAGATAAATATTTAATAAATATTTTTATTATTTTTTTAATTGTTGTAAAACAAAAGGAGTAGTAAGAGTATAAATATATGAAAATACAATTGTTGATTTATCAAAAATTTTATAATTTTTTTTGTTTAAATTAACATTTTGATAATCATCCGAAGTTGGTTGAATAAAACTAGTTACTTGATTAATTTCAAAAAATGAATGAATTATTTTATTTTATTTTATTGTTATTTGTAATATATTATATATAGAGTTTTATCTAATTTCTACTTTAGGTTGTAATTGTTTAAATTTTATATTTTTTTCATTACATATTTTTTTGTAAAGATCAACTTTTTGGCACCATTATTTATATATTTTACGGTTAATCTAACTTTAACAAGAGAATCATCATAATATTAAATCCCTATTTTAACAATTAAATTTAAAAAATATGCAGAACAACGAGCATGAAATAAAAAATTAAATAATGAAAGCTCCAAATGACGTTTTAGACAGTTAACACATTCATTATTATAAAAATCATTATCTAAAGTAATAGAATATATTTTTTGACTAATACCCCACGCATATATTTATTGTCTAATAGTTATACCTAAATTATACCTAGATCTACTCAAGATTATCATCCACATCACCTGAAAATAGTTTTACAGAAAATTTTACCCGTGAGCCAAAACCCAGTAGAAACAGACCATAAAACTGTAAAGTAGGAAATATGCAATCATAAATAGTGGGAGCGAACTAAACCACAAAACCCAAAAGGTTTTACGTCATAAAACTCCAAGTTTTTCACAAACCTCCAAAACAGTTTTTCCATCACAACTAAGTATTTATACAATGCAAAACACATTTTACAGTTGAAGAAAAATAGTAATCAAAACATTGTTCCCTCACAGAATGAACCATCGTGGAAAAGAAGAATAAGATCCTATGTACCGACTTTGTCACACAGACAATGGTAGCAACTATAGACTCCTGTCCATTACCTTAGTTCTGAACTACTTAAGGTTTGCAAGGTAATGACAAGTTCTATACGGAGCACCGTAACGATCCACTTAATTTACAAGTGACAACCCGAGGGAAATAAGCACCCAACCGCCTCAATTTACAGGGACTAACCCGAAGGACCTGAGTACCTACGCTGCGCACGTTTCTGGACTTACATCGAGGGCAACTCGTGCCAAATACACGTCATCCCGATACATCTAGATAATATTTTAAAAACAGTACCGTAGCTCAACTACGAAAATTTTTTCCTCAAAACAATACATTATACATGTATATAGATCCATCCATCAACATGGAGATCAACAAAATATTTTTAAAATATTTTTTCTCGTTTTCAACAAAACGTTTCAAAATCTGAGACTCAACCCTGAAGGCGAGCTCCAAACTTCCAAAACACCAAGTGTTGAAATTTTTCACAAAACTATCATTTTTCACTGTTTTCAAGAAAACCCTTTGAAAATCATACTACCACATGTCATACAGTACTATAAGTCAAGGAAAGTGAACAACATGCTTTCTATCAGAAAAACAAGACTTAAACAGAAAATATGACATTTGATGCATTTTCTACCCGGTAAAAACACATAATTACATATAACACCCTCATAACAGCAGTAGGTCTAGAATCAGATCTCATTGGGTCAAAATCCGACGCCTCAAAAATCGAATCTCGTCAGAACGAGAATCTGACCAGATGAGCACGAAGCTAACAGTGTAGATAGTAAAGATCCACAAGCTGATCGTAGAAAACTAGGCTCGGGCGGGTCAAATATGTAGAGAGAAGGCAGAGAGAAAGAGAAAAAGAAAGCTTCTCCAAACGTTTCAGCCCACTGGATACTTATAAACTCGCCAAAAAGGCAGTTCAGTCGATTGAAGAGGCCAGTTCAGTCAACTGAAGCTCCTCGAAAAACATGACCCGCCATAGTTCAGTCGACCGAACTAAAAAAAAAATAGTTCAATCGACTGAACATATCTGTCCAGTCGACTGAACTCTAGGGTTTGAGGGTACTATTTTTGGTCTCGGTTTTGTATACTAAGGCCAACCAAACAAGCCAAAACAAGGTCCAAGAAAGTGTAAAACATATCTACATGCTGTTCTACAACTCCAAAATATAAACTATGCATCGATGATATATAATAAGAAGGAAAACGCGTCATCATTTACATATATCAAAATAAACCGGTATAAAGTCTCACAACTCTCTCCCCTTAAGGAATTTTGCCCTTGAAATTTACTACAAAGTCACGAGGTAAACAGGTCTAGGTATCTAGCACGCATCCCAGACTCAAGCTTTCAAGTCGCTTCCTCAACCCCATGATGAAGCCACTGAACTTTGGCATACGCAATCGTTCTCCCCCGCAACACTTGCTCCTTTGTTTCCAGAATCCTCACTAGGCGTTCCTCATACGTGACATCCTCATCAACCTGCAACTCGGTCAAATCCAAAACATGAGAGGGATCTGGCTCGTACCTCCGAAGCATCGAAACGTGAAAGACGTTATGCACAGATGCTAACTGAGGCGGCAAGGCCAGACGGTATGCTACTACCCCAATCATTTCTAGGATCTCGAAGGGTCCAATAAGACGTGGTGATAGCTTCCCGCACGACCAAATCTCATCAGCCCTCTACGTGGCGAGACCTTCAGGAACACGTGATCTCCCACTACAAACTCCAAAGGTCTCCTCCTCTGATCTGCATAACTCTTCTGGCAGCTCTAAGCTGTCACCAGACGCTGACGAATCACGGTAATTTGCTCCGTCGTCTCCCGTACTAAGTTGGGTCCGAAAACAGCAGTCTCTCCCACCTCTGTCCAACAAACAGGTGACCTACACGGTCTACCATATAGAGCCTCATATAGTGCCATTCCAATACTGAATTGGAAACTGTTGTTATAAGCAAACTCTGCCAACGATAGATGATCTTCCCAGGAACCCCGAAAATCAAGCACACAGGCTCTCAGCATGTCCTCCAAAATTTGAATGGTTCTCTCAGACTAACCGTCGGTTTGAGGATGAAAAGCTGTACTAAAAGTCAAGCTCATCCCCAAAGCCACCTAATGACTCTGCCAAAAGCGCAATGTAAAGCGCGGGTCTCAATCGGAAACGATAGTCACAGGTACTCCATGTAGTCGGACTATCTCCCGGACGTACAAGCTGCTCAATCTGTCCATTGGATCTCTCACTCGAATGGGGAGAAAGTGCGCAGACTTCGTCAATCTATCCACTATAACCCAAACAGCATCGTGTCCCTTCAGCGAGCGTGGAAGTCCTGATACAAAATCTATAGTGACATTCTCTCACTTCCACTCAGATACAGGCAACGACTGCAACAATCTTGCAGGTCTCTGGTGTTCCACCTTTACTTGCTGACAAGTAAAGCATCTAGAAACGAATCAAATCACATCCCTCTTCATTCTCATCCACCAGAACTGTCTGCGTAGATCGTGATACATCTTCGTGCCTCCTGGATGCATTGCAAGACGTGAGTGATGAAACTCATGTAGCACCTCAGCCCGACACGACTCTGGTACAAACAAATGCCTGATCAACCTTAGACTCTGATCTAAACTCACCACCCATCTTGCTGTGTCTGTCCCACTAGCAATGCGGTCCCGTATCATCTGAGCCTCCTGATCGGTTCGCTGAGCCTTTAACACGCGTGCAACTAATGCAGGCTGTGAAGCTACAAAATATAAAGTTGCATCTCCCCTTGTCTCCCGGAGACACAGATCAAACTCCCCAACAGCTCCGAGCATGTCCCATTCCCGTATAGCCACAGAAGCTAACGAACCATGAGATCTCCTACTGAGCGCATCAACTACGACATTTGCTTTCCCCGGGTGGTACTGCAAATCAAAGTCGTAGTCTCCTAACAACTCCATCAATCTTCGTTGGCGAAGATTCAAATCTTTCTACGAAAACAAGTATTTTAAACACTTGTGATCAGAGAAAATCTCGAAATGCTCACCATATAGATAATGCCGCCATGTCTTCAAAGCGAAGACTACGGTTGCCAACTCCAGATCATGCGTCGGACAGTTCCTCTGGTGTGTTTTCAACTGTCGTGAGCCATAAGCTACAACTTTACCTCTCTGCATCAACACACAGCCTAAACCGTCAAATGACCTAAACCGTCAAGTGACGCGTCACAGTACACTGTATACCACAGACCTCGCTTAGGAATAATCAATACTGGCGCACTGGTCAATCTTCTCTTCAGCTCCTGAAAAGCTGACTCACAGGACTCACTCCAGACGAACATAACTCCCTTCCGTGTCAGATGCATCATAGGTGCTGCCAACCTAGAAAAATCATTAACGAACTGCCGATAATAACCTACCAAACCCAAGAAACTACTGATCTCAAAGATGTTCTTCGGTCGCTGCCAATCCATCACAGCATCAGTCTTCGACGAGTCCACTGATACCCCATCATTCGACACCACGTGCCCAAGGAATCTCACCTCTGACGTCCAAAACTCGCACTTCTCGAACTTCGCATACAAGCGATGTTCTCTCAGAAGCTGCAAGACGACGTGTAGATGCTACTCCTGCATCTCCCTCGTGGGCGAATAAACTAGAATATCATCCACGAACACGACCCCAAAACTGTCCAGATAGGAGTGAAAGATACGGTTCATCAAACCCATAAATGTCGCAGGGGCATTCGTCAAATTGAACAGCATAACCAAAAATTTGCAGTGACCATAACGAGTTTGAAAGGTGGTCTTCGCTATGTTCTCACCCCTAATCCTTAGCTAGTGATACCCTGACCTCAAGTTAATCATCGAAAAGCAGTGGGACCTCCTCAATTGATTAAACAAGTCATCGATTCTCGGCATCGGATACTTGTTCTTCACCGTTACCTGGTTCAGTTTCCTGTAGTCTATACATAGTCTCAATGACCCATCCTTCTTCTTAACAAGCAAAGCTGGTGCTCCCCACGGTGACGTACTTGGCCGTACAAATCCTTTGTCCAGCAACTCCTACAACTACACCTTGAGTTCTCGCAACTTAGCAGGTGCAAAGCGATAAGATGGCATAGAGATAGGAGCAGTTCTTGGAACAAGATCAATGGAGAACTCCACATCAC
>JAULJZ010173033.1:0-23956 GCA_032270985.1 Heliamphora pulchella
ACGGGAGAGAAGGTATCAAAATAGTCAAGGTCATATGTCTGAGCATAGCCCTTGGCCACTAAACGGGCTTTCAACCTCTCAAGAGTCCCATCAAAATGAAATTTGACAGTATATACCCACTTACAACCAATAGCTGTCTTACCAGGAGGAAGACTCACCAGGTCTCATGTATGATTATTCTCTAGAACATTCATCTCCTCAAACATAACCTTGCGCCAACCTGGATGAGAAAGAGCATCTACAACAGAGCAAGGCAAAGTATGCTAATCAAGTGTAGTAATGCCCTGCTGGACAATGGCGTGGCTGAAGGAGGGAGGCTAGGGTTAGGGTTTCGTGGAGGTTAGGATTTTACGATGACTCTGATACCATATTAAGAATAATAGGAAGCCGTACCAAACTGGTAGGCAAGCAATCTTATTTATATTAAACACAAAAGAACACCATTACATCCATATACCCACGCACACATAATTATAATTATAATAAGCTACTACTAACACAACCCACATATTCATGATTGGAACTAATCCTGTTGCAAATTTGTTGCTTATTGAAATAAACTAAACCAGCTTCTAAACAAAGCTAAAACTGAGAGGAGGCAGTGGACGAGGCTGCGGGTGGTGCAGACTTGAGAAGGGCTTTATCCTTTTCCTCTCTTGAGATGGAGGAAGCTAGGGGTGATAGTAGGTCTACTAGAAATTAGGGACAAGGAAAAGGAAGAGAGGTGACGTAGGACCCTTTCACAACACTAGCTTTTCAGAAAGTCCTGAGATTAAGTTAGTGTAAAGTTGAATATGGTACCATAGTTTATTTCTCATAGAATAAGAGATTAGCCAATTCAGAATGACAAGGGCACGCTCTCCCCGTATCCACACCAAAGTGTCTTTCTTTCTTTTCTTTTTTCCAGTATGCCGCTCCGCGAGCAAGGAGCTAGAGAACCAAGTGGACTGCAATGATGTCAGAATTTGCACCTATTTGTATCTATTTAATGATCAGTCTGCTAGTTTCTTTGATCCTACTCGGTGTTCCTTTTCCATTTGCTTCAAATAGTTCTACCTATCCAACCAAGGATGTGGCTACGAGTGGTGGTGGTGGTGGCTAGGAATGGCGATAGTGGTGATTGTGGCAACTGGAGGTTAAGGTGGGAGGCTGTGATGGCAGTGACTGCAGTGGTAGTGACTAAGGGGTGTGGACTGGGACTGGCAAGGAGTTAGCTGCTGGGCAGGCCAAAGGCTGGAGGTTGGAGGCTGGATGCTGGGAACTAACGGGAGCTAGGGGCTAGTGACTGGGACTGGCAGGAAGCAGGAGGCAGGGGACTGGTGGTGGCAGCGGGTTGATGAGGGCAGGGGAGCTGGGGGCCTACTGAGGGCTACGATTGTGGGATTGGGACTGCAACGGCAGTGGTCGTGGGGAGGTGTTGACAACGGAGAGGAGCTGACAGCGTTGACAAGCTGACGATAGCAAGGAGCTAGCTTTGGTGGTGTACAATTATGGCTTTTGCTCTAAAGGTTAGGGTTTAGAGGATGAAGGAGACAAGTGAAGGATGATGGTGGCTAATAACGGTAGTGTTGTAAACTTGATACTAATGATATGCTTGTAATATAATACTCAATGAAATTCAAGAGTAAAAAAGTAATTTCATTATCCACTTTAGTTCCGCTAATGTTCTCATTAACCGAGGGGAGGTCGTCGTAATTATGCCAAAAACTGTGGGGCTTGTATTTTTATCAAATCTCAGGGAGGTTAGTGTAGTTTATCCTAAAATAAAGTACCATAGAATAGTGTTTTATTTGGATACCAAGTGGAGGGTTCAACTTTCAAGAGAAAAAAATCATAGGGATTATTGATAATTAAAACATCATATTGATAGTAATTATTTCTCAAAGCTCAGTGGGTTCTCTATCTTGAATGTGGTGACACCAGGCCTAATAACATAAGCAACAACCATAGGAACCCAAAAAAGGGCTAGCCACAGGATGTCATTTAAGTTCCCTATTCCTACTTACATACTCCAGATCCCACATGCAGAGTTCTTATATGGGACTTTGCACACGCCAACACGGGTCGGGTCAGCTGTTGAAAATTGTTAACTATCTAAATCTAACCAGGAAAAAAAAAACAAAAATCAAGCATGGCTCCTTGGGTAATAGATGCACATATTCATAGTATATGTGTGCATTGCGCAATGGTCACTCCAAAATATTAGGTCTACTTTGAAAGGTTCTTTACATAAGCTCACAATTCACTAGTACAACTAGGATACAACTGTCGTTGGTTGCTTTGGTCAATAATATCAATATTAAACCCATGAGGCAGAAGAACACACATTGGTGCCAATTGTCGGAGATGGTGAAGCCAAATTAGTTAAATTCAATTGAAGGATAATGAAGAGGAGCTTTCAACCCACACTTCATCTCTTTTTCCAAAAAGGAAAATTATTATTTTTGCATAGAGGACATAAAAATTCCACATCTAGTCGTTGAGAGAGTATAAAAAAGTGTGTAAGATCAGATATAGACCAAGGAAAGAGCAAGAGCTCATGTGGACAAAATAAGTACTTCTCCACAATAACATTTCCAGTGCAATAATCATCTAAACATGATGGTTTAGCTATCTAATGACAATCTAAGTAGATGAAGAACAATATTGAGGAAACGTAAAGTTGGCAATTTGTTAGAATACCACGCCGCACTGCAAGAGATTTTATGATGCCATTTTTGGTTTTGTATGGTACTTTTTTGTCTTTTAAAATGTTGTACTTTAAGTGGTAATAAAAGAATAAAAGAATTCTGTAAAATTTTGACTTACCTACAATGAAGAAGAGCCATCTATTTATAATAATGGAGTTGAGTTACAAAAGGTATGAGAATCAACATAGTTCTTATATGGGACTTTGCACACGCCAACACGGGTCGGGTCAGCTGTTGAAAATTGTTAACAATCTAAATCTAACCAGGAAAACAAAAACAAAAATCAAGCATGGCTCCTTGGGTAATAGATGCACATATTCATAGTATATGTGTGCATTGCGCAATGGTCACTCCAAAATATTAGGTCTACTTTGAAAGGTTCTTTACATAAGCTCACAATTCACTAGTACAACTAGGATACAACTGTCGTTGGTTGCTTTGGTCAATAATATCAATATTAAACCCATGAGGCAGAAGAACACACATTGGTGCCAATTGTCGGAGATGGTGAAGCCAAATTAGTTAAATTCAATTGAAGGATAATGAAGAGGAGCTTTCAACCCACACTTCATCTCTTTTTCCAAAAAGGAAAATTATTATTTTTGCATAGAGGACATAAAAATTCCACATCTAGTCGTTGAGAGAGTATAAAAAAGTGTGTAAGATCAGATATAGACCAAGGAAAGAGCAAGAGCTCATGTGGACAAAATAAGTACTTCTCCACAATAACATTTCCAGTGCAATAATCATCTAAACATGATGGTTTAGCTATCTAATGACAATCTAAGTAGATGAAGAACAATATTGAGGAAACGTAAAGTTGGCAATTTGTTAGAATACCACGCCGCACTGCAAGAGATTTTATGATGCCATTTTTGGTTTTGTATGGTACTTTTTTGTCTTTTAAAATGTTGTACTTTAAGTGGTAATAAAAGAATAAAAGAATTCTGTAAAATTTTGACTTACCTACAATGAGGAAGAGCCATCTATTTATAATAATGGAGTTGAGTTACAAAAGGTATGAGAATCAACATAGTAGGAAAGAAATAATAATAAGGATACTACAATAAAAATAATAAATCCTAATATCCTACAATATACTATTTCCAATACTCTCCCTCAAGTTGGGACAAAGATATCAATCAAACCCAACTTAACAATTGAAGACTTGAGCAGAGATGGTCCCACAAGCTTAGTGAATATATCTGCAGTCTGATCATATGAAAAATCAAATGAGGGGATCAAAGTGTCTGCTCGAACTTTCTCGCAAATAAAATGATTATCCACTTCTATATGTTTAGTCTGTTCATGAAGGACTGAATCTGAAGCAAGCATAATGGCAGACTTGTTGTCACAAAGTAATAAATAAGAGTCTTTTTCTTCAAAGCCTAGTTCAACAAGAATAGACCGAAGCCAAAGTATTTCACAAGTGCCCTGTGCCATCACTCGATATTCTGCCTCAGTTGAAGATTATGAGACAACTGCCTGCTTTTTACTTTTCCATGATATAAGATAATGACCATAAAAAGTACATAAACCAGACGTAGAATGTCGATCAGTTTTAGATCCAGCATAATCCGCATCAGGAAAACAAGAAAGTCCAGACCTGGTATCAGTAGAGAAGAATAAGCCAAGTCCAAGACAGGTCTTGAGATATTGCAAGATATGAAGGGCTGCATCCAAATGAGGTTTACGAGGGGCATGCATAAACTGACTGACTACGCTTGCTGCAAAAGTTAGGTCTGATCTAATATTAGTCAGGTAAATCAGTCGGCCAACCAGACGTTGATACATAGATGGATTAGAAAGTAGCTCTCCAGATTCAGCAAAAATCTTAATATTCGGATCCATAGGACTAGATGCCGGTCTACTCCCTAACATGCCGGTGTCTTTAAAGAGATCAAGAGTATACTTCCTTTGTTAAAGAGATATCCCACAAAGAGAGCAAGCAACCTTAATACCAAGGAAGTACTTAAGAGGACCCAAATCCTTAATATCAAAAACCGTACCAAGATCTTATTTTACCTGAGCAATGCACGACGCATCATCTCCAGTAAGAATAATGTCATCAACATATACTAACAAAATGATACGACGACCATCAGGGCATTTACGAACAAAACATGTGTGGTCAGAGTGACATTAGATAAACTCCATAGACAAAATAACATTACTGAACCGACTGAACCATACTCTAGGTGACTGTTTCAGTCCATAAAGAGACTTACGGAGGCAACAGACCTTCCCAAAATACTCCCCCTCAGCCTGAAAACCCAGCGGAGGATCCATATAGATGGTTTCAAGTAAGTTGCCGTGAAGTAAAGCATTCTTGACATCCAGTTGTTGAAGAGGCCAACAATAAGAAGCAGCCAAGGAGACAAGGAGACGAACAAAAGTCAATTTTGCAACAGGGGCAAAAGTAGCACCAAAATCTTTACCGAGAACCTGGGTAAGGCCTTTAGCCACGAGATGGGCTTTATAGCGATCGACAAAACCATCAGCTAAATACTTCACATTGAAGACCCACTTACACCCTACAGTCTTCTCACCAACAAGTAAAGGGACAAGTTCCCAGGTACGATTAGCCTCCAAGGCATCCATTTCAGTTTTTATGGCAGTGACCCATTGGGGATTCTGGAGAGCTTCAGAGACAGACCGAAGAAATGGCACAAAAGCAATCTTCCCAAGGAATGAACGGTAAGAATCTGTAAGATCATCATAAGAAATATATTGGGAAATAGGGTGGTCAGTACTACTAAGCCAACCATTACGGGAAAGGAGTTTACGACTACGAGGAGAATAATGAGGAGGAGAGGGAATACCTGAACCCGTGGCCAAAGAGATCTCTGGCAGAGGAGGCGGAAAGTGAGGGCGACGAGAGTATGTCTACAAAGGGGCAGGGGGCTCCTAACCAGAGGGAGATAAGGGATCCTGCACCAAGGGAGAATAAAAAATGGGAACCGGCCGAGCACTCGGGAGAAGATCCACCATGGGAGTGGAAGGGGCAAAGTCATGTAAAGCAGACGTAGGGTTATAAAAAGAAATATTCTCACAGAAGGTGACATCAAGAGAATGAAACATATGGCGAAACACGGGATCGAAGCAACGATAACCTTTGGACATAGCAGAATAACTCAAGAAGATATATCGAATAGATTTATTATCTAATTTAGTGCAAGCTGGGTTGCGATTCTGAACAAAACAAGTACAGCCAAACACCCTAGGGAGAAGATGAAACAAAGTACGATCAGGCTGAAGAACCTGCAGAGGAGCCAAACCATGTAAAGTTCGACTAGGAGTGCGGTTAATGAGGTAAACCGTAGTAAGGACAGCCATATGCCAATAAAACTTAGACACATGCATGCCACAGAGGAGACAACAAACAACAGACATAATATGGCGATTCTTACGTTCTGCGACACCGTTTTGTTCAGGAGTATAGGGACAAGTAAGTTGTTGCAGAATACCCTGCTGACGAAGGTGGAAACAAAAGGCATCATAAATGTACTCACTACCATTATCAGAACATAATTAGCGAACAACAATATTAAATTAGGTTTTGACCATTTGAAGAAATTGAACAAAAATGGGAAACGCATCAGATTTTTGTTTTAATAAACACACTCTTGTACAACGAGAATGATCATCAATAAACATCGCATAATAACGATGTCTAGACAAAACAGCAACCAGGGAAGATCCCCAGACATCCGAATGAATAAGGTCAAAAATACCAAACATACGATGCATGCGAAGAATATAAGTAGTACGAGTATGCTTAGAAAGTTCACACACTACACAATGAAATTTATGGTCTTTACATGCTTTCTCAAAAGATGGAAATAATAAGCACAAATACTAAAAGTTTGCGTGTCCTAAACAGGCGTGCCAAAGATGTAAAGTTTGACGGAAAAAAACAGAGGATGAGGACTCCGGTAAGACAAAAACTTGAAGACTGGAGAGAGGGGGCTCCCCAAAGTAATACAACCCATCACGCTCATATCCCTTGCCAAAAATCTTCTTTGAACATAGGTCCTAGAGCAAACAATGGGTTGGTAAGAAAATAACAGCACAATACAAATTTTTAACAAGGCGACTAACAGAGAGAAGATTAAAGGCAAAATTAGAAACATGAAGAACAAAATCAAGGGTAATATCAAGAGATAAGGATACAACACCCTTATGACGAATAAGGGAGGTGGAGCCATCTGCCAGACAGACAGACAGTATGATTCGCAGAAGCGATAGGGGTAGAAAATAAAGACAACTCACTAGTCATATGATCATTGGCCCCAGAATCCAGAACCCAAGTAGGCTTGTCAGACCGAACATGAAAAGCAATGGGAATACCTGAGGCCAAAGTAGCAGTGGGAGTAGATGAGAGGCCTTGAGCCCGGGCAGTGAGAGAGCCAAATTGCTCTTGAAGCTGACCAATCTGAGTCTGGAGTCGGCTAAAATCAGGCAGTACAGGAGGATTAGGTATGACAACATTTTCTGCAACGGCAGCGATGGGAGAGGACTTAGGACCAGAAGACTTGTTCAAAGCGCTGCGTGGCTTTAATTCAGAATGAAATTTGAAGCAACGAGCCTTAGTGTGTCCCATGGCGCCACAATGATAACAAACAACTTTTCCCGTCGAACCACAAGATCCAGAGCTAGCAGCAAGGGCCATCAAATCAGGTATAACTGGAGGTGCAGAAGTGCGGGGAGGAGCGGATTGGAATAACCGACGGTGACGCTCCTCACCATCAATAGAAGCAAAGACCTCATATAAAGAAGGCATAGGTGAGGAGTTGAGAATCTGAATGCGGAGAGACTCAAACTTGGGTTTCAAACCTATCAAGAACTGATATGTATGTTGACGAGCAAAACGTTTGACTATGAGAGAAGCAGCCTAGCCGAAAAATCACTTAATGGCTCATATTGTGCCAATTCTTCCCATCGGGACTGTAAGTACCAAAAAAATTCAGCCACCGAGAATCTTAAAGACTCTTGAGAGGCATGAGAAATATCCTGATATAGCTCAAAAATACGGGCATCATTGCGGGCATGTGCATACATTTGTGTCAAGGAAAACCACAACCGAGGAACAGTATCATGATACAGAAACTTATTGTAGACATGTTCTTCTATAGAATTAAAAATTCAACCCAAGATAGTACAATTATCAATATCCCACTAAACACGCCTATGGTAAGTCACCGGTGGCGGTTTGTCAGTCTCCAAAAGCCAATTAGACTTCTCTTTACCCCTAAGAAAGAGGCGAAGTGATTGGCTCCAAGCAGCAAAATTTTTTCCATTCAACAATACACTAGTAATACGATAAGCAGGTGCATGTTGAGAAACAGAAAAGTCCGAGGGGGGTGGCCTAGATACAGCCGTGTCATTGGATTCAGCCATATTACCGGGGAAGACGATGGGAACCAATCAAACAAAGGCTAGAGAAGAGCAATGCTACCATAACAGAAACAGTAGCCCCAAACAGGTACGGAGTGGCCAAACCCAAAAAAAAATAATGCTATCGGAATAAAACAATAGCCCCAAACAGGTACAGAAATAACAAGGTAAAAAATTTACCATATTAACACCTCAGCACTAAGGATGACCAATCAAGGGAATAACCAAAGCATCAGGTTCAAACCATGGGAATAACCACAGCAACTTTCAAAGGAACTAGAAACATGATTGTCCAGCAGTGAACCAGAGACATGGTTATCCACATAATAGTTGTAGGTGATTGTCTTTGGAATCAAGAAAATTATCTTTTAGCTCTTTAGCATTATGTTGCTTCGTATTTATCAAGCAAGAGCTACTGGCAAATCAAGAGAAATCAGCGGCGACGTCAGGGGGCTAGCCACTGGAGACAGCGGTGAGCTGTCGGCAACTGAAGCACCCGGCAACGGAAGACAACGGTGAGGCTGTCGGCTGCAGTGGTGGACGATGACACTGGAGGGGAGGGCTGACGATGGCGAGGATGTCGGCAGCTGGTTAGGGTTTTGGGTGGATGGACTGAAACCAGAGAAATAGGGTTTCGTGGAGGGGCGCCGCTAGTTGTGTTTCGTTGGCATTTTTTTTTTTTTTTTGTGAATTTGGCTCTGACACCAAAAAAAATAAAAGAATTATGTGAAATTTTGGCTTACCTACAATAAGGAAGAGCCATCTATTTATAATAATGGAGTTGAGTTACAAAATGTATGAGAATCAACAAAATAGGAAATAAATAATAATAAGAATACTACAATAAAAATAATAAATCCTAATATCCTACAATATACTATTTCCAATAGTAATATGTTATTCAAATGGATCATAAATACAGCTTTTTATTTTTAGAGTCATGTTGTGAAGTGGAGAAAAAAGAACAATTAATTTAAAGATAAAAAATGAACAAGTTTCGATTTAGGTCTGTTGAAGAAGTCAACCGGACAACTTTTTCCCAGCATATGTTTTTCTCCACCAATATAACTGATTGTTTGACTAGGAATTAAGGAGATTGCCTAAGACTTATGTCAGGAAGACATCGCTTTTGGCAGAGGCAACTGGAAGGAACCGAACCCTGTAGGGACCTAAGTAAGCGGGATAAAGACTTATTGAGTAGACACAGATGAGCAGAGATAGTCTCATGTAGTAAGGAAACAAGTTTAGAAAATATCCCCAAAACTGAAGCAAGAATCAAGACAGGACTTAGATAGGAACATTCGGTTATGGGCCCATACACATGACTGTGAGTTCACTAGCTACATAATAACAGATAGTAATTCGTTCTTACGTGTTTCTTGTAGCTTTAGTATCTCGTGCAAACATCTTGTAGGATAACAACTTTCCTTCCAGTTGATACAAAAGTTGGTTAACCTTGCTTATTTTGAACTTCGTTGGTTTCTTCTGGCGTTCAAGCCCATCCTCACCATTATCAAGAGAGTCTTCAATGGTTTCCTCACCAATTTGTTTGGCAAATTCTATTCTTTGACTGCCCTCGTTTTCCCTAGGATTGGTATTCTCAACATCCTCCTCACTTGCACCACTTTGCTCCCCCTCCTCTCCATCATTGAAAGGGAAAATATACAAGTAGTGCCTCCATTTAGCGCAGAAATTAGGATGAAATACTCGTGACACCTACAACGATTTGACCTCAATCAGTATACTTTGTCACAAAAATTGTGTTTTGAGTAAAAATGTTCCCATCAGCTGATGTCAGAGCAAAGGAAATCATTTGCTCAGAATTTGAATAAAACAACAAATGCAATGTGAAAGAAAATTGAGTAACATGCTTGTGCAACAGGAGAGAACATTACCTCACCAACAGATATGACCCTGAGCTGTCCAGGTGCTGCTTCATTAATGGCAACCACAATATCTCGAGGTTTAACATCCTTCCTCCAAGTATCTAGACATATAAACAGTGCAAGGCCAACTGAACAGATATCTTTCAATCCAAGCATATTTATTTGCTGATTCATTTCGCGTTATTTAAAAATAATATACAGAGAGGAAAGAGCAACAATCACAAAGAGACAACGATTTTGATTGGAAAATCCAAACTTAGAAAAATCCAAGGACGCAATCAAGCACTGGTAATCTAAAGATCAAGTACAGTTACAAGATCTTCAAAGCTGTCTGTTCAGATCATCCCTGAACTTTGTTGATCTCCAATCTCCCGCTAGCCATGTCTTCCCCGATATGAATCAAGGTTTCAGAAAGAGTTTGCAGCCGTCATAATGGTAAAGATTGCAACAGCGTGGTTTCGTGTTGTTACGACTGTAGTGTCACAATCGTGGCAACTGAACACGTTAACTTTGTCTTTTTCACACAACTTCACAAAAACTTCACCGATACACACTCCTATTTCAGAATCACAAATGTTGAATTTTAAAATGGCTTTTAGTGAACTTTGTGTGTATTTTAAACCTGATGCAATTATGTATTGAATTTTATAATATTTATAGGTTGTTACGAAGAGAGTTTGATATATTTTCTACAAACAACCAATGATTTCATATGTCATAAATTTATAATGTACTAATTTACCATTGTATGTATTTAATAGGAAGACTTCCCAGGTAGTGTTGTTTTTCAAACTTCCATGATACATATGTTAAAGTAAATCAATAAAATAAGTATATAATGAAAGCAGAATAGAGAAATTAAAATCTTGCAAGTCATTTGCTTCAACTAAATTTGATTCATCATTTCAAGTTATATGAGAGCCAAACATACGACTTACAAGTTAAAATTGTACAAAAAGTTATGTTTAAACTTCACTGTGTAAAAAAATACAAAACAAAGGTTTATCTTCAATCTAGAGGCAATACTCGTTTATTCAGTATTGGACCATCCATGGCAATCATATCAATTTTATCAAGTTCTTCAGTAATTCCCTTTGGTTATTGTCCTATTATGGCCGATCTCAAGAACCCCCCGTGATGGCACTGCAACGGCCCATCGTTACAGGGGTTACGCAAAAGTTGTACCCAATACGTATGTTAAATTAAGTCTCACCACTATAGCAGCCCCAACAAGCAGCTAGAGTGTCCCATACCACTACCTAATGGTGCGACCCATTTTTTAAACCATGACATGCATGCATCTTACCCAAGAAACCAATCCCAGTGCTAATGCTTTCAGTATAGCTAAACCACATAGATCACTAAGAACTTGGAAAAAACTCAAGAAGAAAAAGAATATAAATATACCATACAAAGCTCACTCAATTATCTCAAAGCTTGATGATTAACCTGTGTAACCCTAATAAAGAAGTGAACCTTTATATAGAAAGGGAAAAAAAAAAAAAACAAGTTAACAAAGAAACACAAAATACAGGAATTATGTTCCAGATGTGCAAGTTAAATGTGAGCCATCATCCACAGTCCAAACAAATCATCAGCACACTCAAATGGTGGACATTTGGATCAAGATTTTTGTGTAAAAAAATGCCAACAGTGTTGTATGCATTGGAAGGGTAAGCTATGTGCACTAGAAAAACTACAGCAATACAACATTATGTGCATTCAAACAGAACACCCCTCATTTGATTGGTAAGCGCATTGTGATTAAATCTGATTCTGAACCAAAATAATGCACAAAGCCCAAATACGAAGTCTACGGGTTCTAAAGTCAAGTAGTTGCACATAATTTTCAACTTAAAATTAGGAATCTTATTTCGAGCCAAAATAACACACAATGCCCAAATACAATGTCTATAAGTTCTAAAGTCAAGCTATTGGCACGTTGATTTCAGCCTAAATTAGATAAAACGCATCCATGTATTGGTCAGGGTTTATTCGGCTAACCACTTGAACCCAAAGTCCTTGGAACCTGAACAAGACAAACACCATGTGGAGTTTATAAGTTCAAAAGCTATAAACATATCTATCCATGCAAATCGTTCTCTTTGTTTATTTTCGCAATTATGAGTGGTTACTTTTAGACTGATGGATATATCTACCGATGGCATGGCACAATTTAAATTGAGTTCAAATTAGCCCTTATTGGTAGCTGTAGCTCAGCTGGTCCGCTCTTGGATTTACTCTCCAATAGTCACAAGTTTGAAACTCCCGAGGGTCACTGGAGGTTTGGCCGGCCGTTGACTTCAGTGCCCCGGGATTAGTTGAGGTGCGTATAAGATGGCCTGAACACCCGGTTATCAAAAAAATTGAGTTACAAATTCTTGGAGCATAATTTTTAATTGGTAAAAAATTCCTTAAGATTGGACTATTCAACCTAGCCCGCAACCTTATGGAAAACCCGCTCGTCTCCATGATATCAACAAGTATCACAGCTTCTTGGTAACTTTTATTAGGTTTAATCACCAAAACTGAGTCTGGTTCTTCTAGAACTAAAAGAGTCAGGCTACCTAAGGAAGGTGGTTTGGTGTCTGTACCTCTACTCTTTGATGGAAATAATTACTCCTTAGTTTCATGCATACTACTCCAATGCAGTTTGCTCACAACAAGAGCCTATTGAAATAGGAGGCTCAAAACCAAACTCAAACTTGAGAGTCACACTTACTCATTTTATGGATTTGAGGAGTTCCCTTGCACCATCAGTTCAATAGGACGTAAAAACTCAACGTGGCAAACATGTGAATTTACATTTACATGAAACTAGTTGCATGGATATAAAATCAAATAATAATGAATATAATAAGGAAACATCAAAAAGATAAAAGTTATGGAAAACCAAGTTGTTAAAAAAACTTGAGATAGTAAGAAATATTTTATAACATACAGAAAGAACAAACTTGTTGAATAGCTGTCACTCCTTTGTCAGTGCGTCCAGCAACAACAGCAGCACCTTCAACGGGTGAACCCTTGTCCATGAGTTGTTGAGCTTTCTTGTCATCAACAAATCTTCCCAGAGATCTTTCAACTAAACTGTAAATACAAAATATTCAAACGCAAGAGGACCAAGAAAGAAGAAAAACCTTGTGAATCTTAAAAAATAATAGTGATTTTCATTAGTTTGCAATAAGTTAACATTCAAAGGGGAAAACTACTCAATAATACTAATCCACCAAATGTGCAGAATCAAAAAGAACTTCGGCAATTTCTTTGTTCATGAAACAAAAAGGCGGAGGGAACTCGGGCAATGGGCACAAGAGTGGAATTAATTTACATTTTGTTCCTCCACGATTGAAGAAACAAACCAATGTTTTGAAAACCAAACCGTTGAGCAAACCGAAAAAATGACCGGGCGGATGCGTCATCGGTTCAATTGTTATTGAACAAAAATCGAATGATGACGTCATAATTACATCATTAATAAATTTATAATTAAAAAATAAAAATGTCATCTAACTCATAGTTCAAATAACAACATAAATACATTTTATGATCTAAATATGACTCCAATTAAAAAATTAAAACCTCCAACAAAGGTAATTAAAATTTAAAGTGTACTTAATTCTTAAGTTAAATTAAAATAAACATAAATTACAAATACAATAAAACATAAATCAAGTAACATGCACAAAGTATTAGAGTTTACTACATCACATCATTCTCATTAAAAATATATATATAAACATCATTTTTTCCTTTAGCATGGTGGTTCAGGGGCTGGTGCGTCATTGGTCTTGATTTTGGTAGTCGCTTCTCACCATTGTATTCCCTCTATATCTACTATTGAACTCGTTGCAAGTTGCAAGTTGCAATTTGCAATTAGTTAATTAGGGGCAATTTGATTTAGCAATTAGGTTTATTAACTTTATTGTACAGTTATATTATGTGTAATTGGATTTGGATTTTAAGAGTCAAATTAAAAAGTATGGTAAGAACCGACAAGTTCTTATAACCCACCACCGGTTCGAGTGGGTTGACGGTTTAACCGCGGGTTGAAACGGTTTCGCTAAAAAGCTACGGTTTTTGTTTTTGTATCTGACTGGTTCGGTGGATAAATTCGGACTGTTAACTAGACCAGGTGGCGGGTCAACCGATAGAACTGGCCAGTTCAATCCAATTTTGAAAACATTGAAACAAACCCATAAGGATCTTAATAATTAAGGATACATAGCATTATGATTAAATCTTGAAACTGGTCAACTTAGTGCAACAAAGTGCGATAACACTAAATACACAGGAATAATGGATTAAATTTCAGTGTTGTTGGATGTGGATTAATTTCACTTCCCTCAAGTAATAACTTCAAGTAACTAATCATGGAGGAGAGTGGGAGTGAATGCAGGAGGGAGAGCTCAACCATTTTGACTTTCTTATGGTTTGAATCATATTGGAGGACTTAATCTCATCCCAAACCATTTTTTAACTTTATATTAGATGAATTTAATTTGAGGGAGGACTGGTGACTTACAATTGGTAAAAAGTTCAATCCATTTTGAATCCAGAAATTTAACCAATGGAATCCGTATATTTAGTCGGGTTTTCGCTCCAAATTCGTCAATTCGTAAATTAGAGTGTGATTAACCATCTTAGTTAGATGAATTAAGTTACTATCAATCACATTGCACTGCTGCAGAATGGACAAATGAATATCAAATATTATAATATAATAAGTATATCAGCAACCATGCACATATACAAAATGAAAAACAATAAATAAATACATATGATGAATAAAAGTAAGTTCATAATAAAAGAAAACCCGTTAACTGTAAACTCCCTAAGGGCCTCATACATTGGGCGGCCCTTTGTACTATAAACTTACTTTTATTCATCAAAATGTATTTATTTATTCTTTTGCATTTTGTATGTGTGCATTGTTGCTAATATAGTGCAACGGAAAAGAAATACCCTTGAACAGTGTTCAAACCAGACTGCTTCTGCCACCCATCAAAGGATCCACCATGGTATGAAAGAACTATTTTGAATGTTGCTCTTGCCCACCTTCCAGTTCTGCCTTTAGTTGGGACACTAACAGATTCAAATTTATCAGAAGCCTCTATATCACCGTCATCACATACAAAATGCATCTGTGAAGAATGTTCTCATTAATAAACACCAAATAAAAGATGTTATAAGATTGTCATAACTCATGATATATAATCATCCACCATGTGCATAGCTTATAAGAAAAACTTTTATAATATTGACTTCAACATGTGGTTCCAAAATTAGAATATTTTTTCTCTGAAAGAATAGAACAAAACTTAATAGAAAGCGATACCCTCAACTGATAACACGAGTTCGCTCCTTTTTTCGACATCCTGCTTATATATGCCATAATGATGTATAAATTCGTATTGATAGTCAGGTGAACTTTCATTCCGCTACAAAGTCTAGATTGTACTGACCAAGTGGTTAGAGAGCTCAAGAGTGTAACCTGCTAGACCTAAGACTTTAACAAGAGTGATTTACTTGTATGCTTCTAGCTGGAATTTTATTAAAAATGGGAGCGTATGGATTAGTTTAGATCAATATCCCGATCTTTTATCTGTTCATTTCGTAGGGTATCTGAATCATACAATTCTGAGGATTCTGGTTGCTTTTTATAAATACACGAGTCCTGATAATATATGTTAAAAGAAAGTAGCATAGCTTTCATGAGTTACAAGGGAAGTTATGAGAAAAACATAATTCATGAACTACATCTCTCCTTGAGATCTCAACCAAACCAATAGAAAGAGAGAAAAAGAATAATGACCTCAAATATATAAGAAAATGATAGGTAAAAAAGTAGGGAACCCCCATTGCTAGGCGAGGGGAGCTTTGATTGTAAGCATTATTTAGGTGTACCTTGTTCTAGAAAAAGCCAATATTGTCCTGGTAATAGTAGCAACCGAAGAGAATGGAATAAAGAGGAATGTCAATAACAAAACTCAACCTTACAATCGATTGAGACCTCATCTTTGACTCTTCACAAGTGGGGAGGAACCAACTAAGGGTTGTTGAAAGCATCTATTAGTCAAGTTGGTCTCTGGTTGATTTCGAGAGTAACATCTCACCTGGGGTAGTAGGAAGACGGGTACATAACATATAGAAAAGAGTTGGTCCAAAGGGAGGTCTTGAAAGTGTATAGTCGAGGAGGCATTGGGGATGATGGTTTGACAGTTCCTCTCACAGTGACTTCACAAATTTCTAAAAACATAACTACTTTGCCTGAAGTAGTTACTGAACCTCACCTTATCAATTCCACCAAATGCTGGTCGAAAGAAAACTGTATAGCCTAAAGTTGTTTCTGAGTGTCATCTTATCAATTCCACACAAAGATGGTTCCAATAAACTGTTTTGACTGACAGGCCAGCTCTTATACAGCACCATGTTAAATGATATTCCATTTATTTGCTCTAATCCAAAAATATTAGAGCAACGTTTTATTCTTTAAATTCTCTAACTTCATATCTATATACATGCACACACATTAATAGATAGGTAAGTACATAGTATCACGATAAATATAGATAAACAACCAAGCAGACATGAAAAGACATGGATCTCAAGTGGAGGGGAAAGCAACTCAAGCTATTAACGAATGGCCCTCTCACAACCTGAGACGTCAAAAACAAAGCATTTATAAGTTCAGCTAGAACAGGGCTTAATGGGAAAATGCTTGGAAGAAAAAATGGATAATTAGTCATAAATTCAAATCTTAGTCATTATACTGCATTTAGTCCATTTAATTTTTCTTTTAACTTTTTAGGTCTACTGTTCTAAAAGTTTTAAAACCTAAGATCCTCTACTTTAATACTTGATAATTTTATGAATAAAATCACCCTTACTTCATGCACCTAGTCGAACTCTCAGCAAGATCGTCCATGGACCTGTGAAACCCTCGTTCCCTACTATTCTTCCATCGGCTCTTGTTTGCTTCGATGATAGCTAAAGAACAATCTTATATATATATAAATGATTCATATAAGAATGATTCAATTAAGTTCGTCACTGAGCGCGATCTCACGAAGTGAATCTCCCACCGTGTCGTTGGCAACCCAACCAGCGGCGGCACCAACTTTTTATTCCTTGGAATTCCTCATGGTGACTACCAATAGGACAAAAATGGCAATCAAGATAGCTAAGAGTGAGGGAGAAGCCATGTTTGTGCTCTTCAATTCGGAGGAGGAGGTTATGTGTAGAAATTTATGGTAATATGTGTGTGTGCATAGATAAATTTATCTATTTAATATATAAACAAATAAATTTATATATAAACAGATAAATTTATATGTTTGCTATGCAAACACATAAATTTATTTATTTACTGGGTATTTTTGGAAAAAATCATGCTTTTTAAAGAGGTTGGATCTTGCGCGTTAAATTTTTTGTTTATGGACCTTGTGTTGGATAAAGTTGTGCTTATGGACTTCTGGCTGAGAAGCCCAAGAAAAAATGCCATCACGAGGTCACATTTTCACTGCATAGGTGGAGAAATCATAAGGCAGCAAAATGATTCTGTTTAACGGTTGTCTTTTCCTCCTTTGTTCTTGTAATTTGATTTTTAGTTGTCTTCCCCTATTTAAATCCAACCCTTCACCCTTGTTTATCATTTTCAGGGCACGACCCACACAATTAAAAGCAGGTGAAAAAAGAAAAAAGAAAGAAACAGAAAGCCTACAAATATAGAACAAAAATTAAGGATAACAAGTGGGGCACCTTACTTTCAGCACACTCTGGGTCTGTGCAAGAGCAGGGTACAACTTTTCAAACCATTGTTTAGTTGTCCCTTGCTTTGACAAAAGCAAAAGATGACTTGGTTATTAGAAATCAAAGAATATGAAATCAAAGAGGAACATCAATAGTAGTTTCTAAATGGCCCTGTCATCCCCACCAACTATTTATCAGAATTTGATAGGTAAAGCAGTCAGAGTGTGGCAGCTTACTGAATACTTGGCCCATTTATCTGATTTTTTTTTTGCTGAATACATTGCACTCACAAGGCAGTTACCAAACAGAAATCCTATCATTAAAGGCTACCAAGTCTAAAAATTCAGTCAAATTGTGTTACAGACACATTTAAATTGAGAATACTTTTGTTCTGTTTTGTTTTTCTTGTTTGGCACATTGTGTTTATTTCAGTGGCAAGTTATGATCCTTGGCAGATTTAGCTGAATGACAGTTCCCTAATCTAGATTGATTCCATCTCAGAACATCTTCATGTTCCTTGAAACGTAAATGGAACAAACTCACTATGGGACAACCAAGTGCATGCAGAAGAATCATCCTTGTATAGAGAACCCTAAAGCCTAAAATTGAAGAAAACAACATGCTTAAAATGTATAAACTACTTAGCACTTATCAGTTGATATTTCAAAAAGGGATATGATAATGAAAAGAGCCTATTACAGTAAAACTCACATGCATGTATCTGAAGGGCTCTTTCCATCTCTATGAAATATCTAGGCAGACCAATCAGGAACTACAACTTTTTAAACCATCACAATCACAAAAGTAACCATTTCCTTAATCATATTTGACTTGCATGGGAACATCCATAAAAGCCCTCCAAGAATTAGTCTTGTTCCAAACATTCTCATTTCTCAATAATAATACCAGTTTTTGCTTGGAATCACTTAATGTCAATTGACATTTCATGTTTAATGAGGTCATTAAACCAATTGTTAACTATCAACTTGGATAAGAATGCCAATTTGATAACAGAGACAATGCCTCAAAAAAAATATTACTATAAACCATAAGTTCGAGATAGAGAGTAAGAAAAGCACATTCCGTCAATGAAATGTTGAAGGAGGATTTAAGGATTGAATAGGAGGAGTTTGGGCATTCTAGAAGTTTAGAAAGGCAGAGTTCTAGAAGATATATGCTAGGTTGATGAGGTGGGACAAGTTAGAGTGCTGTCTTCTGAGGAGATAAATTTCACAGTACGGGTGAAAATTGAGTTTGGGAGGATTGCTAAGATGGAAGAGACTGTTGAAGACAGAAATTGAAAAATCTTTGGCTAAGGGATGATCAGAATACTAAGTTCTTCCATGGTGTGGCCAACGCCCATCAGAGGAATAATTTTATTGTCAGCATTAGAGTTGGAGAAAGAGTGCTGGAGAATGAAGTAGAGATTCATCAAGGAGTAGCGGAGTACTAAGAGGGTCTCTTTTCAAAAATGGGGGGAAGGAGACCCCATACTGATAGGATGGAGTTCACTTCTATTTCAGAGGATGATGTGTTTTGTTTAGAGAGAAGATTCTCGAAGGAAGAGGTTGTAGCAGCTTTGAAACCACTAAATGGGGATAAGGTACAGGCCTGGATGGGATGGCATTAGCCTTCATTCAGCAATGTTGGGAGGGTTTCAAGCCAGAGATGATGGGGATGGTGCATTATTTTTCGGTGCATGGAGAGTTTGAGAGGAGTTTGAATGCCTCTTTTGTGGCTTTAATCCAAAGAAGGGTAGTACTGAGAATGTTAAAAACTTCATATTTATTATCGTTCTTGGAGGAGCTCATAAATTGCTAGCAAAGTTTTGGCTAGAAGTTTGAAAGGTGTTTTGGTAAAGGTTGTCTCAAAATGTCAGAATGCCTTTATGGCAGGGAGGCAAATTCTGGATGCAGTTTTGAGGGCCAATGAAAGTGTTGATATGAGACTGAGGAGTGGGATCCTGGGAATTGTGTGTAAACTAGAGATTGAAAACACTTATGATCATGTAAATTGTGATTTTCTGCTTCATGTGATGGAAATGATGGGGTTTGGAAAGAAATGGAGGAGTTGGATTAAGTTTTGTATTTCTACGCATCGGAGAATGCAAGGAAGGTGGTTAAAGGTCCCAGAGTGATGGTTAGGCCGACGGCCCGACGAGTCATCTACTAAAAAGGCCTGTGAGGATGTTTGTATTGGTGAATGGGAGTCCAGTGGATTTTTTCCCACTCCTTCAAGAGGTTGAGACAAGGGGATCTGTTATCTCATTTGCTGTTTATTTTAGTTATGGAGATTCTAAGTCACATGATTTCCAAACCAGTGGAGGGTGGTTTTTTGGAGAGCTTTAAGGTGGGAACAGTTGATGTCTCAGTGGGAACAATGTCTCACCTTTTATATGTTGACGACACTGTTGTTTTTTGCTCTCTTTCTTTGAGATGGTTTCAAACCTTGAAGTTAATATGGGTAAGTAGGAGATTTTCCAGTGGGGGAGGTGGCCAAAATAGACTCCTTATCGTCGATTTGGGGTGCAAGGTTGGGTTTTTTCCTTCATCCTAATTGGGTTTGCCGTTAGGATCCTTTTTAAGTCTACAACAGTGTGGGGCTCAGTTATTGAGAAATTTTAGTTATTGGAAAAAATAATATTTATCAAAAGTGGGCGAATAACTCTTACCAAGAATACTTCGTCCAGTTTGCCTACTTATTTTATGTCTATGTTTGTCATTCCGAATTCAGTGGTGAAGAAACTGGAAATGTTGCAAAAATATTTTTATGGGGTGGTCTAAGAGAAGAGTTTAAAATCGTTGGGTAGATTGGGAGACTGTGCTGTCCTATTAGAGAAGGGGGCTGGGTATAACGAGGCTAGAGTTCTAATCTAAGCTCTGGTAGGTAAGTAATCATGGAGATTTGCTTGTGAGAGGGATAGGTACTGTAGAAGGATGGTGATGTCAAAGTACGGGAGTGGGTGGAGAGACTGGACCTCGCTTGAGATTTCCATATATATTAAGAGGGAGTAGGATGTTTTGGTGGGTCACTGGAGTATGGTTGTGGGAGATGGAAGACGGGTCAAGTTTTGGTCTCATGTTTTGTGTAGAAGGAGAAGTTGCTGGTTTTTTTCCCAACTATTATCGGTTAGCAATGGATCGGTTCGGAATACATTAGTGGTAGACTACTTTCAAATGGACGTTAGATGATGACTAGATGGTGTGAGATATCTTGTTACGTAGGGAGTTGTAGGACTTGGAGATGGAAGAAATGTTATATTTGAGGGGGAATTTATATTGGTTGATATGGGACTTATGAGGATTTATTGAGATGGAGGTTCGTGTCTTCATGGGGTTTTCAGGTGAAGTTTTCTTATTAAGACTTTATGTGGATCTCGTGATAGGAAAACCTTAACCATATAAAGTAGTTGATTTTCCACCTAGAATGAATCAAATAGAATCGTATTAATAATCAATTCGGAGTGATATAGCTAGACAGTTTTGTACCGACAATGAATGTAAAATGAAGATGAAAGAATCGAGTGATACTATAGCTAGCTACGACCCCCTACTAGAGAAATCACTCGACTTTTAGGGGAATCGAAAGCTATCAAAGAGAACCGAGCGCCATCCAAAGTTGCTTCTTTGTTGAGTGTCCAATGTAGAACGAAATTCTTATGGTTGACAATCTAATCCGTAACAGGATAGTTAATAGTGAATTAGTGTTGCTTGTGCAAAAGGGATGGAGAGTTGATCATCTCCATTTGCATCGTTCGGTCGCTTTGAACGTTAAACCTCAGTCATTTGCTAGTTTAGTTTGATCTAAATTTGTCTTCTGAGGGTAGTGGAGCACTTTTATTGTTGAAAAGGAGCTAAGGTTGGAAAGAGGCTGAGAAATATTTGGTAGGTAATTTTGTTGTGCTTAATGTGGCTCATTTGGTGAGAGAGAAATTGTCAACTTTTTGATGGCTGTGAAAGCCCCTTATTTAAGCATAAGAGCTCTTTAGTTAGTCTTTTGTATAGTTGCGAAATGGAGTGTTATCCTTCTCCCGATCATTTAGTATATTTTTGTGAAAATTTTTAATACACACGGAAGTGTATAAGGCCTTTTTGTGATTAGCCATCTTATGTATACGAATGACATTCCCTTAGTACCTTGTTTATAATATTCTCTTTAATTATCAAAAAAAAACTAATATTGGATTCATTTCAATTCAAGGGAGAAGTTGTTGTGTACCAACCTTAGTTCCAAACAACGCTGACAATGGCATGTGACCATTAACGACATCTAAGTAGAAATCAACAACTTGTTGCCATGGCCTGGCATACATGAACTGGTAAGATTCCCTGCAAGGTAATGATTTACATCAACTGGGGCCTAGAAATCAAGCCACTAAAAGTATTACAACTAAATGAGTCCTAAATGTGAGGGAGAAATAAAAATCAGTAGAAAGGCCCGAAGGAACAAATCAAAAATAAATTTTAAATCATAAGTAAAATTAAATTATTGTTTGTTTAAAATTTCAATAGGAGCAATATCAAATGTCTATACTAAACTCCAGGTAAAATCGCAATATATGAAAGTCAAAAGGGACATTTGTTGCCACTGATCTTTTATTTCAGTTCTAGAAAGGGAAGGGTGCTCAAGAGGTTTGATCATACTTAGATAATCCTTTATTTTAGTCGATGTGACATCCCGACAACTTTCTTTATCGACACTGACCTAATGGCAACATTTCTCTTCTGGCAATTGTATTCACCTATTAGGGCTTGACAACCAAGTGTTGTGCTCATTTACAATACTTAGTTATCTTAATCCATTCAACAAGTCAGCCCCTTGGCAGCTTCAACCACAAAAGAACAACTCATCTGATCTCATACTCCGAATAAAACTCACCCATAAAATCAGTTTGGAGAAAGGATGTCTAAGAGACTTATATGCACCTAAATAATTACTTATTTTAATCAATGTGAAACAGAATCGTAACATCAGAAGTGATTATTTGGCCCAAAATATAACGTGGTTGAATCTTCAACTCTTTAAAAAAAAACATCTTGGCAAGGCGGGAAATAAATTTAAAAAAAAAAAACACTCAAAGAAGCGAGCCAATATAATCTGAGGATATTCATAACTGACAATATTATGATAATGACTTTTTCATGAAATTTTAGAAAACACCCAAAAAATTAAACCAAGAAAAAAACCAACTTCAGTGCAGCGGAGAAATCACGATCTCAATGGTGAACCCCACAATGATCTGGTATGAGCATCCATTTTTTCCCCTTGAAAATCTAGAATTCACCCCAAAAAAAACTAACAAAAATTTAAATAAAAAAAAAACTTAGTGCAACGGATAAATCACGATCCAAATGGTGAACCCCACAATGAGGTGGCATCAATTCCATATTTTTTCCTGACCATCCCCATCGGTTCATCCCTGCTCTCAAAAACTCAACTTGGAAGCAAACAGGATCAACTCGGAACTCCCAAACCCAGTTCAATCTCCGCTATTCAAAGAAATCATTGAGGTGAAGTATAGAATCCAAAACATTTGAGAGAGATGGGGGTACCTAGCAGTCCACCGCGAGTACTTGCAGGCATCGGCGTGGTCGTAATGGAAATATGCAGCACTCTTCTGTGGCTGAATCTCCATCGGATATCTTACAATCTGTTCTACCTTCGAGTACTTTTTCATGCCCTTACATCGATAACTTGCAGGCGTCGACGTCGGCGTCGGAAGAAGAAATAGGCATTCTTCCGTGCCCGGCTCTCCGTTGGATATCTAAAAAGTTAAAACTTTGGCGTTTCCGTTGTTGAAATTATTAAGGTTAAATTACACTAACCTCCGTTCCATTTCGATTAAATATGGTCAAATTCAAACATTTGAAATAATTACATTATGCTCTTTTAGTATTAATTATTTTTAAATGACGTTAATAAAAAAATTTAAATAACAAATATACCCTCATATATTTTAAAACCCATTCTCTCCTTCGACCCCAACTCCTCCGTTATGTCTCTCTCTCTTCCCCTCGTGCCTCCCTCCCCACAACAATCTCTCTTTCTCTCCTCTCTAGCTCTTGGTTTTACTCTCGGTTCTCTCCATCTCTCGGTTCTCTCCCTCCCCACAACAATCTGTCTCTCTCGGTTCTCTCTCTCTCCCCTCTCTATCTCTCGATTCTTTCCCTCCCTCCCCCCACAATCTCTCTCTCTCCTCTCTATCTCTCGATTCTCTCCCTCCCCCAGCAATCT